>PIJE02000985.1:46151-48651 GCA_002895965.2 Coryphaenoides rupestris | reverse complement strand
AATAGATGGAGCTGGAGAGCCTGCACGCCGAGGCTGCTGTCATATAGGCTCCTGATTTCATTGCGTTCACTACACACATCACCACACACATGGCCTTTGTATCCATCCATGCACAGCGGGAAGGTCATGTTGACTTCCGCCGTGGGCGCGGTCGTCACGCATGCAGCCCATAACGGAACACGCACCTCCATAAAGATTCACCCTGTCCAATCCCCCTTTATTATTATTTTTATAGTATTATTAAGTTTTATTATTATTATACTTATGTGTTATTTTTATTCATTTTATATATAGTTATTATATAATTACTATTAGTATATAATATGTATATATTTTTTTCCTCTTTCTTTTACAATTTTTTTTTCCTTTTCATAGTGTATTTTATATTTGTATTTTTTGTATTTTTGATATTTTGTATATATATATATATGATTAGTTTCTTTTGTAAATTTGATTTATTGACTTTTTTTTTTTAAGTTGACTCTGACTGACCTGTTATATTTAGTTCTTTCATAAAGTATACTTTTATAATTCTTGCCACATGCTTTGTATCAATGTACCACTATTGGTACGTCCAGAGAGCCAAATATATGAGATCTTTAAAATTGAAATGAAATTGAAAGTTCATAATAGTATTCAACACGAGTCCTCTAGGGGCGGAGTGTTCCTGCAGGAGCACGGGCCAATTATATGAACACACAATAACCTGCAGTAGATTTGGGTTGATGGTGTTTTTTGTTTTGCTGTTTTGTTTGGCTTGTTTTCTTGTTTGCTTCTTTATTGTGGTGTTGTTCCAAGCTGTATATAAAATAGGCAACAACAGCAATTGATAAAATTCGTACAATCTTGACATACACACAGACAGAGGCGATAGACAGACAGATATATCTGTAGTATATAGAGAGATGGATAAAATAAACATAGTACAAGACAACAGAACAGACAGATAGATAGATAGATAGATAGATAGATAGATGTAGAACATAATAGGTAGATAGACAGACAGAAGATAGATTAGAGCGACATATAGATATATATAGAGAGGATTTGGTTAGATAGATGTGGACAGATATATAGCGAGAGAGTGGATGATAGAAGATAAATAGTTAGAAATGCTAGTGGGGATAGTGGGTAGAAGATAGATGAGGGGTACAACACAACTACGTTTCCATATGCAGCACACCCACACACAGCACTCATGGTGCAGGGTTAATGAGGTCGAGCAGAGAAGCAGACTATTGGCTGAGCCTCATAAGGGTCAATCAGGGAGATATTCAATCAGTTGTAAAAACTGCAGGCCTAAAAACTTGCGATGATATATTACCACGGTTTGATCTGACTCCTGCGTGGCAACAACTTGTGATGGCTGTCACAGATACTTGGCGGGTTTGCAGTGCTCGACCGAGAATTTTGTCTAACTTTCAACTTTTGTATTACATCCACTTTCATCATACAGGTGATGGAGTTTGTTCAGCAGCCACACGTGTTAACATCACTCACTGGATAGCATCACTCCACAGGAAGGATACAGGATCTCCATGACGGAGTACCAAGGGGCTGGCATCCGTCTGCACGGAGAGAGAGAGAGAGACAGAACAGAGAACAGAGATGAGAGAGAGAGAGAGAGAGAGAAGAGAAGAGAGAGGGGGGGGGTGGGAGAGAGAGAGAGAGGGAAGAGCAGAGAGAGAGAGAGAGAGAGAAAGAGAGAGAGAGAGAGACGAGGAGAGAGAGAGAGAAAGAGAGAGAGAGAGAGAGTGAGAAGCAGAGACAAGCGGAGAGAGGAGAGCGAGAGGGAGAAAGGGAGAGAGCCCACGCAGCGGAGAGATCAGCTGTGGCATCCAGAGAGAGAGAGAGAGAGATGAGAGAGGGCAGAGAGAGTTCCACTCGAGTGATGGAGTCAGTGAGCGTTTGACGTTGAATCATTCGAAGCCTCCGTTAACCTGCAGGTACTACCGTCAATTAATTCAATAATGTAATTATTTTTAATAAGCAGTTTTTTGGCTGCTTGGCTGAGCTTGAATGCTGGCTGTGCTGCGGGTTGGCAGAGCCCGCCGCGTTAGGCCTGCACAGCCTCCTCTGGCGCGCATCACCTCACATCACTCTCCTCCTCCACTCCTTCTCCTCGCGACCGCCGACGGCAATCGCTCTCCTCTCCTCAGGTAGGTACAGCTTAATTATGGATGGATGGATGGATGGGTGGATGCATCCCTCATTTCCTGCAGGGATGATGCCAACTGGCCTGGAGGTTGGTGCGGCTGGTGGTGGTGGGCAGCGGGGTGTCCGTGAATTACGTGCGTTTTTGCCTTTACTACGCATTGAAATGGATGGATTCAATTCATTCATAACTGGAACGCGGCTGCTGGTGTATTAACGTACACACACTCTGCACACGACACACCACCCCTTTCCGACACACACCCGCCACACGACACACCACACACACACATATGATAAGGTGGCGAGGCTGCTGTGTTGTGTGTTTTGTTGCCGCATGATATTA
>PIJE02000985.1:0-46126 GCA_002895965.2 Coryphaenoides rupestris | reverse complement strand
AGACTTACTGTACATTTGTAAATCTGTTCTACTGTTTATTTCTCTATTGTTTTATTCTATTTGCTATGCAACCTGGCACAAGAATTTCCTTCGGGATTTGTACAGTTCTGTCTTATCTTATCTGCAGGAGCATGAGGTGGAGAAGATGTTCCCCCTGAAGGGAGGCCGCCTCCCTCCCGCAGACGTCAAGAACATTATCTTCTTCGTGCGCCCTCGCCTGGAGCTGATGGACATCATAGCTGAGAACGTTTTCAGGTTGTGTGTGTGTGTGTGTGTGTGTGTGTGTGTGTGTGTGTGTGTGTGTGTGTGTGTGTGTGTGTGTGTGTGTGTGTGTGTGTGTGTGTGTGTGTGTGTGTGTGTGCGCGCCCCCCCCCCCCCCCCCACAGGTCAAATATATCCAGATTATTTCATATCCTGAGCTAAAGCGTATGTTTTTGTGGTTGTCTGCATGTCTGATAGTTATAGTTGGTAGCATTTACTAATGGGGCGGAACAATCCATCAAAATATTATCCAAATGGCAATATTGCCAAGTGTATAAGAATGAATCAGAATCAGCTTTATTGGCCTTAGTTTTTACAAACAGGGAATGTGCTGTCGCGAAATTTGTGCATAACATTAACATAACATTAAACAGAGTAATAGTAATTATTTGTATTATCCACTTGGCCAATCCAATATTGATAAGGGCAAAACGTGTGCTGTGTCTTGACCTACACATTTTATCTCTCCAGATGTCAGAAAACATGTTTGTTTGGTTATAGTTAAACAATATAGAAACGATATCAATTGTTTGGGTTTTTTTCCAGTGAAAATGAAATTTGTGATCATTCCATGTCTAATAGTGAATCGTATCGCTCAGCCCTAGTATTTACTATTAATTTAACATTCTCTCTCCCTGACCTGTGTGTCCCTGCAGTGACAAGTCCAACTCGCGGGAGTTCCACATCCTGTTTGTCCCGCGGCGCAGCCTGCTGTGTGAGCAGCGGCTGAAGGACCAGGGCGTGCTGGGCTCCTTCACCAACATCCACGAGTACATCCTGGACCTGATCCCCTACGACGGAGACCTGCTCTCCATGGAGTCCGAAAGTGCCTTCCGGGTGCGTGTATATATACTCTATATATACTGAGTGTCCACCCAGAAGTATGGTGGATAGATCAGCCTACCAGTTGCTGCAGTCCACTGGGTGTAAGCTGATATATCCACCATAATGCTAGGTGGACACTTCCACTTGTGATGTCAAAAACCGGAGATGAAACCAGTTTTTGAGACCACTTGGTGTGGTTAATCACGCTCAGACCTGGTGGTATAATATGTCTCCTTTTGACGCAAAAAGAATAAAGATGTATTATATATGTCCTACAGGAGTGCTACCTGGAAAATGACCAGACGAGCCTCTACCACACCGCCAAAGGCCTCATGACACTGCAAGCACTATATGGCACCATACCCCAGATCTATGGCAAGGGCGAGTGTGCACGGGTGAGTGTGTGTGTGTGTGTGTTTATCACTGTGTGAGTGTGCACTTTGGCGTAAATACTTTAACAACAACAAAACAATATATCACTGTATTCACAACCCGATGGGGCGTGTGGTCGGGGCACCTGCGTACATGGATGGCGGTTCACGGGGCTGAAGTGTGTATCATCCATCATCCGGTGTCTCTGGGTGTGTGGCAGCACGTGGCCAACATGATGCTGAGGATGAAGAGGGAGTTTGCGGGCAGCCAGAACCAGATCCTGCCGGTGTTCGACACGTTGCTGCTGCTGGATCGGAACGTGGACCTGCTCACCCCTCTGGCCACGCAGCTCACCTACGAGGGCCTCATCGACGAGATCTACGGCGTCACCAACGGTCAGTGGGGATACCTACAGCTTCTCTTAAAGGTGCTCCCAAATGCTTAAAGGTGCTATATGTAATAAATGCACTGTACTAAATCATTAAATGACCATGATATGTCGTCAGAGATGAAGGAAACGTCGTTAGCTGAGCGGCTAAATATATCGAAATACTGGTAACAACAACAACGCTTCAGTCAGTGGGTTCTCCTTTGAAATGTCCATTCGTGGCCCGAACGTCTGTTTTTGTTTTGGTCTGTCGTGTGAGTCACTATTCTCTGAATACCCTGGGTTGCCAGATATGAAACTAATTTAGCACAGAAACATGGCGTGCTGCAGCCATGAAATCACACAAACAAACTGGTTCAACTGAGATTATAATAGATTATAATAGTTGTACAAAATTCACATGAGCTTGTTTATAATGTGCAAACAATAAACACATTGCAAACATTCATTTGCTGATGAACTTACAATCTAGGACTCGTTGTCGCTTGTCATCGTCACAATAGAACACTGCGAATAGAATGCGCTCGTCTCTTATAATGTTGCTCGTCTTGCGTTTGTGTTGGCTCAGTGTCCTCAACCTGGCAACCCGCGTGAGCTGCATGGGGAGGGCGGGGGGGGGGAGATAACTCTCGCCAGTAATTTAGACTGCAGTGCCCATTTGCAATGCTCGCCGCCCTCGTTGTAATCTAGTCATGTGCCAGTTTGAAACAAACGTTGGACAGACTTGGCCTCCGGTATTGCTGCTGCTTGCAGCTTTTTTGAGAACTGCTCACCTAAACTGCTTCACTCTGGACACTGCACTTCATTGGAGCTACACACACACACACACACACACACACTTCCATTATAGGTAGATGGCACCTTTAACCTGCTCCTCATAACGACATGTTTCCAAATTCACTGTACATCCCTTTTTACATTTCCATCCAAAGCGATAATCAAATCATACAATCAAGTTTGGAGAAGATCCCAGAAATGGTGAATAGAGTTGCACCCCCTAGGTTAAAAATAACACCACAAGACACGGTGCAGAGCATCCAGAAAAACTGGGCGAGTCATATGACTTTATTTATTTATTGATGATCTTCTCTTCATGCAGGTTACGTTAAGTTGCCACCGGAGAAGTTTGCCCAGAAGAAGCAGGGGGAGGGCAGCAAGGACCTGCCCACCGAGCCCAAGAAGCTGCAGCTCAACTCCGCCGAGGAGCTGTACGCCGAGATCCGCGACAAGAACTTCAACGCCGTGGGCGCCGCCCTCAGCAAGAAGGCCAAGATCATCTCGGCTGCCTTCGAGGTGCGTCGGACTGTTCTAGGGAGGGGGCTTTCGGGTTTCTTTATTTGTTTCTTGGCACCGTGTGCCCAACGAGAATCTGAGAATCACGGTTTTCTGCGTCAGCACCAGAAAATGCAGCGACCAGCTCCGCAAGACAAACTACTTGTTTTCTAGCCATGAAAAACTAATAATGTATTCAATATGTCCATATATTTAAGAAATTAGACATTTCGTTTTCAGTAATATTGCACTTTCTTAAAGTGGCTGACAAAATAATCTAATCAGATCGTAATCCTTGTGTATTATCACTTCAAAGGCCACAACGGAAAACTAATAGATTTAGATCTGATTGAGACCAGTAATGCAGTTATCTCCAAGGTGTGACAAGTCTTTGGCAATTGAATTTGTCCTTTTGCTTTTAAGCTAATAAATATTCTGTTGTAAGTGTAGTTTGAAAGCAGCAACTGTGATGTACCATCATCCGTTGCCCAAACCAGCTGAACCATGTTGTCCAGTGTATGAGGTCCAGTGTATATTGCACGATAAAGTCCTCCTAAAACCCACTCAACATAACTAACTACACAAATAAACGTGTCATTGCTGCTTATTTTTAATTGTATTGCAGGCCCGTGCCTGTCCTGCCTCCATGTTTTAATTGTTTGCGGGTCCCATGTGGATACCATATTTTTAGCCGCTCAGCTAACGACGTAATCTCACACGTTCCAGGAGCGCCACAACGCGAAGACGGTGGGGGAGATAAAGCAGTTTGTGTCCCAGCTGCCCCACATGCAGGCGGCACGCAGCTCCTTGGCCAACCACACGTCCATCGCTGAGCTCATCAAGGACATCACAAGTGCGTAAAGCGGACACCGTACCTTTCCGACCTTCTGCCATCTCACACCGACTGCATACAGTATGGTCCTGCAAAGTCTACAGCTGGATAGCGCAGCACATCGTGATGTGGGGCAGGATAGTCTAGTGGTTGAGGTGTTGGACTCCCAGCTATAAGGTTCTGGGATTAAAATGTTCACAGTCTACCTGTCGGCATCCTTGAGCAAGGTGCCTAACCCCTACCTGCTCATTAATGATATATCGACAAATAATAAACGAGAACTTTTCATTTGGCTTTGTGTCATTTCAACGTGGGTAATATCCCTCATTAGGGATAATATAACATCCCTCATGCGGACACATAAAGAGACGGAGGATAGATAGAGACGAGTAGTGTTTAGGAAGTAGAGAAATGCATTTTATGCTGATGATGTTTGGTCTTTTGCTCCTGTAGCGTCGGAAGCGTTCTTTGACAACCTAACGGTGGAACAAGAGTTTATGACGGGCGTGGACACAGACAAGGTACGGCCCTGCGTGCGCCATCTGTTCCCTGAGCTCTCTAATACAAATAAACCTGATTTGATTTGATTTAAAAAGACGGAGGTCATCTCTCAGGCTTTGAGTATTAGACGACACAATGCTTGGGCAACTACCATTCCATTCCGCATACAAAGAAAGTATTTGCCCACTAAAATCGAGCCCAATAAGAGTCCAAATGGAGACTGACCTTAGATAGAGCTGGGTCATTTAAAAAAAATTGTGTTGGGGGGCCAGGAAACGTAGTTTAATTACAGTGTGGGATGACCTTTGAACCCCAGGTGAACACGTACATCGAGGACTGCATCGCCCACAAGGATCCTCTGCTGAAGGTCCTGCGTCTGGTGTGCATGCAGTCGGTCTGCAACAACGGCCTCAAGCAGAAGGTGTTGGACTTCTACAAGCGGGAGATCCTACAGGTGGGCGGCTGTTACCTATTAACGCCATTTATACGCACATGTATTCAAAATAATTTGTATTCAAAAGTTGGCAATGGTATTGATATCATTCTAACATTGATGTAAATTAACGTGCGTCCTATGAATCAATATTGTGATGGGTGTGCCTCCCATGAATGTTCAAGTAAGTCCACACGCTAACCACCGCGTGTCCGTTTGTCCAGACGTACGGCTACGAGCACATGCTAACGCTGAACAACCTGGAGAAGACGGGGCTCCTGAAGCCGCAGAGCACCTCGCGGAACAACTACCCCACCATCCGCAAGACCCTCAAGCTGTGGATGGAGGACGCCAACGAGCAGGTCAGTCCTCCTCAGCGTCTGCCAAATGCCCTAAATGTAAATGGTGGACGAAAACATTGTGCATCTGAAGCGTCCGCCACCGGTCGGTCGGTCTGTCTGCTGCCCCCATGTTTTATCTTTCTTTCTTCCGTCCTTCCCTGTCCCCAGACCCCCAACGACATCTCCTACGTGTACAGTGGTTACGCGCCCCTCAGCGTCCGGCTCACCCAGGTCCTGGCCCGGCCCGGCTGGAGGAGCATCGAGGAGGTGCTCAAGATGCTCCCGGGGCCGCACTTTGAGGAGCGGCAGCAGCTGCCCGCCGGCCTCCACAAGAAACGTGAGCAGAAATACAAGAGAAGTAGAACTCTAATACCCCCCAAGAAATGTGGTGGTGGTGTTGTTGTTGTTGGTGGTGGTTGTTATGATGATGGGTGGTGGCGGGGGGGTGGAGGTGGTGTTAGTGGGGATGGTGGTGGTGGTGCTGATGGCGGTGGTGGTTTATGGTGGTTTTGGTGGTGGCGATCCTGCTGGGGATGCTGGTGGTGATTGTGGTGGTGGTGGTTATGACGATCCTGATGGTGATGCTGGGATGCTGGTGGTGATGGTGGTGGTGGTGGTGGTGGTGATGGTGGTGGTGTGTTGGCCCCTGACACTCTCTAAACAAGAGGCACACAAGTGGAAACAACGCCCACCCCCCACCCCCACCGTGTGCTGCTGGGTGGAGATAAGGCCACTGGCTTTGTCCCCACCGTCCAGGCGCTGAAAAGAGCTGCAGATTTACTGCGGCAACCGACAATGGGAAATCGTGTGTGTGCATGTGTGAGCGTGTGTCTCTTATGGTGGGACGATGTGTAAATGTTAATTACACACTGAAATGTGCTAATTAGAATAGAAATCCTCCACCAACTTGTTCCTGCATGTCTTCCGTTGTTTTACAAAGACGGAAAAAAAGAGGTGTTAATAGGGGACTCTGTTTAAGGAGGGCTGACAGTTAGATTAGTGGTTCTTCCACATTTCCGATGGAACGCCGTCTCTGTGCAGCAGTTAACCTCTTCCTCTCGGGTGGGAGTGGGAGCCATGCTTGACCACCACTTGCTCACCTCTGTTTGTGTTGTTGTTGTTGATGATGTTGTTTGCTGTCAACAGGCCAGCAGGGGGAGAACCGCACCACACTGGTGTTCTTCCTGGGCGGGGTGACGTACGCCGAGATCGCCGCGCTGCGCTTCCTGTCGCAGACGGAGGACAGCGGCATGGAGTACATCATCGCCACCACCAAGCTCATCAACGGCAGCAGCTGGGTCCGCTCCCTCATGGACCACCCGGAGAGCCAGAGTCCCTGAGGTGCACCTGGACACATCAAACATCCCAACCACCCCAACCACCGCCGGGCAACCTGGGCTGGGCTGCACTTTCTGCCTTCTGTGTGTTCTGCAGGTGTCCGATTGATGTCTGTCTGTCTGCAGACGAGCCACCTGATCTGTGTGTTGTTTTGTACACGATGGTTGTCGCGGCGATGAATTGGGTTTTCTGAGGTTAGCATTTGGGGCTAGTTACGCGCTGTTGTGGATGCTGTATATATGTTAATAAATGTATGTATGTATGATGGAACCTTTTTGAAGATGTAATGCAATTGCAAACTGTGAGATGGTTCAAATAAAACTACTAAATGAACAACTAGTGAAGTCTCTCTTTGCCTTATTTCTATTGAAAGTAAATTCAATGAAGGAATAAAATAAATTCCAACAAAGGTTTTTCTGTTTGGAAGAGGTTTGTGGTTACACACATAATATAATTTCACTGCACGTCCTGTATGTGTATGTGACAATTAAACTTCTTGGCTCTTGAATCTTGAATCACTGAGGTAAACATTGTATTGCCTATTTTTGACTATTTTGAACTATCTTTTCTAAATATAAGATCGAATACAGTGTGTGTGCATCTCTATCTCTCTCCATGAGCAGGGCGAGCACGGTGGGGGGGGGGGGAGCGAGGAGCGGATGGGGAGCGTATCCACCAGCCCTCTCTGAAGGAGCAATTAGCTGGCTAACAGGCTCCCCGACCAGCCGATAATGGGCCTGTGCTGTCTGGAAGCAGTCAGCCCACAGCAGCAGCAGCAGCAGCAGCACGTGATCCAGCAGCCCAGGACACTGATTGAATTAGGAAGCCATTTGCTGTGTGTTCCGGTTCCACGATAACAGCACCACTGGAGGGGGGTGTCTTTCATCGATCAATAGCCTGTCCATGCCTGGCTCCTGATGGGGGCAGAGATGCTCCGAGGTTGCCGGGTTAAATACTGACAAGTGTATTGTTAGATGCTGTAGCAAACTCCAGCCTGTGACTTTTTTTTTTTTTTCTTCTTCTTCTTCTTCTTCTTTTCTCATTCAGTGGCTGCTGTCTGTGTTGGTTGACAGGCTATAGGGGAAAAGCAGATTTTTCTTGGAGGAGCAGGTGCACTGTATGGCTTAACCTTCCATTTGGAGAGACCCCCCCCCCCCCCCCACACACACACACACACACACCACACACACACACACACACACACACACACACACACACACACACACACACACACACCCAGGGCTTTGAAACAGTTAAATAGCCCAGGGCTCCTCCTCTGGTGGAAGGACTTCAGGCAACCAAGGCAACAACTCATATGAACACAAGTGTCTCTGGGCTGGAGACACAGAAGCCCATTTACTGAGCATCTCTGTACACGGCTCGCTGTCAAAGGTAAGTTACCTTTGTGCTACTTTGATCAATGTTGTATTTCCCCCATGCGTTTGGGTTTAAACTTGAATGTATTATGCTCTGGTGTGCACTGTGCAGGCAATATTGATGGGAGAGAGTTGAACGTTGACATCATTTGTTTGTGGTTATCAATAAGTCATGAAACCAAATGTTTCCATCAGTTATTTTCTCTAAGAAGTTTATTTTCTTCTCTTATTCAGGGTCCGCTGTGATCCATCTTAGTGTGTCAGGTAACAGAAGTAGATGTAGTAAGCGTGGCTCTTAATTATGAATAACATGCCCTCTCTGTGGCCTTCTGGAACATTATAAATATTTCTCAAACTTTATGTACTATTCACGGATAAACAATTTGATTATAATATGTCTTTTGTTGTTGTGGGTGTTCATTTATTCTAGTTGCAGATCAATACTGAGCCCATTTTGTGCCATTTACAAATACATTATTGATGGCGCTCTTATAAATACCCTCAGCTTCTCCTCTACTATAAAACCCATAAAACACAGGACACCTCAGGGCTGGGCCTGAGCAGAACCATTAACACTCACAGCATGTATAATGCATGGACAGTATAATGTATAGTGCTTGTGTGTGTTGTGTTTAATGTGTAGTCCATTCTAGAATTTAATTGGGAGGAGTTCTGAAATGAGCTGCCCTGGAGAATTTTCAAATGGATCTAGTAAAGTAAAGTAAAGCAAACATACAACACAACACGTGCACCCCTCTACGTTCCAGAGCGATGGGACAACGGGAGACCATGGAACACCTGAGCCGAGCGGCGCGCCAGCAGCAGCACAAGGTCGAGCTGGAGTTCGACGTGGAGCCGCTGTCCATCAGGTTCCTGCGGACATTTCGAGAAGTTCTGAAGTTTGTTCTCTTCAGTTACACCGTTCTGTTCGGGGCGTTGCTCCTGGCTCGATGGACCACCTACTTTATGGTTGGAAAGTAGAATCAGAACCAAGGAAGAAAAAAGTGGATTTCTCGTCCTTTTTCCTCCTTTCTCTTCTTTGCTCCTTTCTCCTCTCTCCTCTCCCTCTCTCTCTCTCTCTCTCTCTCTCTCTCTTTTATCGCACCGTATGGCTTAAATGTTCATTCAACACACCACTGGAGTATGAGTGTATTCAATATGTTTATACTTTTAGGCCTTTTCTCAAGTCAGTGCCATTGTATTGCCATTGTTGTCTACTAAGTCCTGTTGTCTAATGTCTACCAATAAAAGCTATTTAAAGTGCTTTATAGTAGAGTTAAGGAGCATCAAATGTAATATTGATAGAGAAGGGGAAGAGTGCAAACAGAGATCAGCGTGACAGCTTGGGGCGGTCAACGAGGCCTAATGATTGGAAAGGAGAATCATTGGGGTTTCTTTTGTATTTGATGCCTGGCAGACCTTCCCAGATACAGAACATGCTTTCAGAAAGTCTCCTGGGGTTGGGGATGAAGAGGCAGGTTCCCGGCAAGTGCTTTATTTTGATCCAGATGGACGCTGCAAGAACACACGGCCAGTACGTCCTGACTGCCGCTACTCAGAGTATTCATCATCAGTATTCAGACAACCATCTCTTACTGTTAACCAACATAATAGTTGATCTGTTGCATTGTGATGAAAACCATGTGTACTGCTGTGTGCTCACTGTATGCCCTGGCCTATACTTTTATTCATGTCACTTTGTATCATTCTAGAATTAAATTCTTGAAGAATTGCAGCATTCATTTGTTTGATATGATTACAGTGGAAATACGCAATGCTATAAAACTGTACTTATATGCAATTTGTGTCCATCTAGTTATACCTAAAATTATATATCTTAGGAAGTACTTTTTAAATAGCTGCTTGCCATGATAATACTCGCTGCAAGTTATATTGAATACAACGTTTCTGAAATACAAGACAAGAAAATCCTTTATTATTTGAAGGATCACAGAAATGTCTGTAATGCCTTTTAAAAAAAAACCTGCCATGCTTTGTACTAATAAATCACAGGCATTACTTTGTGTCTACAATCAGTGCTACTCATTACTCAGAGAGGTCCTTCACTGTCCAGTCAACACATAAGACGTGGCTGTTGACCACCGCCTGCTATGGTTACTGCTGAGTACCTCTCTGTCTCTGGCGGAGGGCAGACTGTTATGTGTGGTTGTAGATGAGGCCTGATTAGGGAGTGGGTGCAGGCGAGGTCTCTTTCTCTCCAGCCTGTGTGGAGGGCCTTGGCAGCCTGGTCACTCCTCTAACTGTGATAAAGTACTCAGGGCTTAACCTTGAGACCAACCCCTGGACCCTACAACCAAACCCTAAACCCTAAAACTAAACCCTAAACCATGAAGCCAAACCCATCATATTACAGACATCTGCTGAAGCCATACGTGGATTTGAAGGGGGGACACATCTCTGAGATGTACCTTTTAGGCACTAGAAATAACAAATCTACTAAATGTGTGTTCTGGTTCCTGTAGCTCCTTTGCACTCTCTCCAGACACAACTAGTTTTATTGCAAATTTCAGAGCTCCCCAATTTCAGAGTGCATATTACATTTTGTGAAAGTCGTCCCAGACAGTTCTGTTTGAATCACATCTAAGATAAGATAAGACAAGACAAGATAAGATAAGATAAGATAAGATAACATTAAGACAAGATAAGATAGAACTGTATTGATCCCGAAGGAAATGTTCTGTGCCATGTTGCATAGCAATAGAATAAAACGAACTATTCTATTCTTCTATTCTAGTCTGTTCTAGTCTGTTCTATTCTATTCTTCTATCTATTCTTCTATTCTATTTATTGTATTGTATTGTATTGTATTCTGTTTCTATTATTCTATTCTGTTCTATTCTATTCTATTCTGTTCTATTCTTTTCTATTCTTCTATTCTTCTGTTCTATTCTATTATTCTATTCTGTTGTATTGTATTGTACTGTAACGTATTGTATTGTCTTGTATTCTGTTCTATTCTATTCTATTCTATTCTTCTATTGTATTGTATTGTCTTGTATTCTGTTCTATTCTATTCTATTCTATTCTTCTATTGTATTGTATTGTATTCTACACCAGACCGCTGGGGCGCTGTTTCTTTCTCTGTCTGTTTGTCTTGTTGGACTTCGTGTGTCTTGTCCTCGTGGTCCCGGAAGCGGAAGCCACGGCTGGACGTTGTTGTGCGTCGCGCGGCTCTGCTCTGAACGTGCGGAGGACGCGCTGCCGTTCACATCAACTACAAACTAAAGTCAACATCAACACAATACTGACTCGAACCCTCGTGTGCGTGTGTGTCTCAGAGTCAGAGTCAGACAGCGTGGTCGTGACTCCGTGGCGTCCCCCGTGTGGAGAGCCGGGTCGTGGTTGGTATAAATCAAGCTAAACGCGCGCTATTTCAGCTAGCTCCCTCAGCTAGCTGCTCGCTTCCTCGGCACCATGGCTGACGTCACAGCGCGTAGCCTGCAGTACGAGTATAAAGCGGTGAGTGGCCCTTAAAATATAACTTTATTAATGTATCCTCTAAATATCACCTTGCAATATTACCTCATCTCCTCTCATCATCATGTGCAATACTTCTCAATATCATCCTTGCAATATTACCATGCTACATTACCTTTCATCATTGTGCAATTTTCTCAATATTCTTTATATTTTGTGCAATACTTCCTCTTACCATTATTATTATTATTATTATTATTATTATTATTATTATTACCCTTTTATTACACTATTGACTGAATATCTTATCTTACCTATATTTTATACTTCCCCTAGGGCTTAGACTTACTGTAAATTTGTAAATCTGTTTTATTTTTATTCTACTGTTTATTTCCCTATTGTTTTATTCTATTGCTATGCAACCTGGCACAATAATTTCCTTCGGGGTTAATAAAGTTCGATCTCATCTTATCTTGTCTATCTCCCTCTCTGTGTGATCTGGTAGAACTCCAACTTGGTGTTGCAAGCGGATCGCTCCCTGATCGACCGCACACGGCGAGATGAGCCCACGGGAGAGGTCCTGTCCCTGGTGGGGAAACTGGAGGGTACCAAGATGGGTGACAAGTCCCAGAGGACCAAACCCCAGATGCTGGAGGAGAGGCGTGCCAAGTCAGTCACCACCTCCCATGTCAACCGATTCGTTTTGTACACGATGTTTGCATGGCTGAGTGATGTTTGGCAGGCTTATTTATTTATTGATCCACGGTTGCTGTGTGAACTCTGTGCAGGAGGCGAAAGAGAGATGAGGACAGACACGACATCAACAAGATGAAGGGCTTCACGCTTCTGTCCGAGGGCATCGACGAGATGGTGGGCATCGTGTACAAGCCCAAGACCAAAGAGACCCGGGAGACCTACGAGGTTCTGCTCAGCTTCATCCAGGCCGCGCTGGGCGATCAGGTCCGTTAAACCCCATTGTCATGCAATAATCAATTGTAGATAATCGATTCCAGCCCATCCGTTCGTTTGACACGCTTGTTCTTGTCGCGTCCGCCAGCCACGTGACATCCTGTGCGGTGCGGCCGACGAGGTTCTCGCCGTGCTGAAGAACGAAAAGATGAGGGACAAGGAGCGGCGCCGCGAGGTGGAGCAGCTGTTGGGCCCGGCAGACGACACGCGCTACCATGTGCTGGTCAACCTGGGCAAGAAGATCTCAGACTACGGTGGCGACAAGGAGCTGCAGAACATGGGTACGTGTTCCCGCCCGAAAGCCGCACACGCTCAGTCTGCAAGCTGTTGTTTTGTTGTGAGTGCTGCGCTGACCGCTGTGTCAAACCTCTCCCCTCAGATGACAACATCGACGAGACGTACGGAGTGAACGTCCAGTTTGAGTCGGACGAGGAGGTGAGCTTTGAGGATCTCCCAGAGGAACTGCGGTCTGTCCATAAGTATTTATTGATGACGTCTGTGAGCCAACGATCTCCTGTTTTCAACAATCTCATTAGGAAGGGGATGAGGATCAGTTCGGGGAGGTGCGTGACGAGCACTCGGACGAGGACAGCGAGGGCGAGGAGGCCAACGTGGGCTGCACGCTCTCAGCCAACGTAAGCACCGCCTTCACTCAGATCCGTACGGGAAGATAACAGAACCCGCTCCAAAGGGACCCGCTGCTTAACCGAAAATGTATTCAACACCTTTTCCAGCTGGGTGTCACGGGTGACGTGATGACCGCCAAGAAGAAGGACCTGCATCCCCGCGACATCGACGCCTTCTGGCTCCAGCGGCAGCTCAGCCGTTTCTACGACGACGCCATCGTCTCCCAGAAGAAGGCCGACGAGGTCCTGGACATCCTCAAGGTACGGCCAATCGTCGAATTAAAAGCTCAACCTCGCTGAGCTTTTAATTCTTTCCAGGCTCTTGTGTGTCGCCGTTCTCTCCGTGACTCACTGCGGTGGTCCTATGTTGTTCTGTGTGTGCCCCGCCCCGCAGACCGCCAGCGACGACAGGGAGTGCGAGAACCAGCTGGTGCTGCTGTTGGGTTTCAACACGTTCGACTTCATCAAGATTCTCCGGCAGCATCGGCGCATGAGTACGTCCCTTTTGGGCTGTCGTTTTTAGCGTTAGCTTTAGCTTTGTTTGCATCTTTTTTTTCAGCCGGATGTTAATTGACCTCTCATCTTGACCCCCCCAGTCCAGTATTGTACCATGCTGGCGAGCGCTCAGAGCGAGGCGGAGAAGGAGCGAATCATCGGCAAGATGGAGGCGGACCAGGAGCTGTCCAAGATCCTGTACCAGCTGCAGGAGACGGAGAAGGAGGACATCATCCGGGTGAGCCCCCCTGAGTGTTTAACAGTGATGTAACCTTTAGCTGCGCCTGTTTACAAAATGTAAACACATTGATATTGACTTTAAATTCATGTTGTTGACATTTTCAGGAGGAGCGAACTCGCCGCGAGAGGGTCAGGAAGTCTCGCGTGGACGACATGGAATCCATGGACACTGACCACGGAGAAGTAAGCAAGCTGCGATGTGTTCCCTTTTATATCGGGTATCCGGTGGGGAGGGTGGGATCTGTCTTCGCAGCTGATGAAGTGGATCACCGTGATGATTGATTGATTGATGGTTGGTTGGTTCTGCTCCGCCTGCTAGTCGATGGCTCCCCGTCAGCTGCTGGACCTGGAGGACCTGGCCTTCACCCAGGGCAGCCACTTCATGGCCAACAAGCGATGCCAGCTGCCAGACGGGTCCTTCCGCAAGCAGCGCAAGGGCTACGAGGAGGTCCACGTGCCGGCGCTCAAACCCAAGCCCTTCGGCGAGGACGAGGTGTGTGTGTAGCATGGGAGTCCAGATCCTAGCTAGCATCTTATCCTAGCTATCTTACTGTCAACCAGCAAAGGAGTTCACCTGGCAATGATGAAGTGATTGAAACTTGTTCTATTCAAACCTTACTATACCATCGGTGATATATTTGGACAGATGTACATATTATGATTACTTTTGGACAAAATGTCTGTGAATGTAAATATGGAAAAAAATGAATGATTCCAAAAACAACACAAAAATATCTTAGGATAGGGGCTCACAAACAACATAGAAAAAAAATAAACCCACGAGAGACACCCCAGATTCAGTGGCGAGAGTTACCATGGAAACAAGCGGGACATCGCCCGTCCACGATTAACACCCAACGCGTTCCTCTTCAGGTGCTGGTGACCATCGACAAGCTGCCCAAGTACGCGCAGGCCGGCTTCGAGGGCTTCAAGACGCTGAACCGCATCCAGAGCAAGCTGTTCAAGACCGCCATGGACACGGACGAGAACCTGCTGGTGTGCGCCCCCACTGTAAGTCTGCGCTGCCTCGCATAACAAGCTCATCAATCAATCAATCAACCACACTTTATTTCTAGAGCTCCACACAATTAATAAAAACACTCAATAAAAACAGGAACTGAGGAAACGCCATCAGAAATCTGCATTGAGGAAACATCAGAGGCAAGAACGCTCAGCAGTAGATACAAAGTAAAAGAAAGATAAAATGATAAAATACTAAAGGAGAGTAGATGTATTGAAGTGGGTAAAACCAAAAAATAAAAGGTAAAAAGTAAAAGGCCAAAAGCGCAAAATAAAACAATACAATTCTGAAAGACACAACTGAAGTGAACACATTCAAATATACAAGGTAGGGTATTAAAGAGAGAATAATAAAAAAAATAGATGAATACAATTGAAAATACAATGGAATATGCTGTTGTTCAATGGGTAGCTACCGGGTGGTGTTGGAGTCGCCTCGTTCATAATGGCCGCCTGTTTGTTTACACCGTCCAGGGCGCGGGTAAGACCAACGTGGCTCTGATGTCCATGCTCAGGGAGATCGGGAAGCACATCAACCTGGACGGCACCATCAACGTGGACGACTTCAAGATCATCTACATCGCGCCCATGCGCTCCCTGGTGCAGGAGATGGTGGGCAGCTTCAGTAAGGTGAGGACAACATCATTTTCAAGGTTGTTTTTTTTTGCTCGATCATGCAATTATGGCCGGATAATTAATTGCATATTAATAGCCATCGGGATGCAATTTGCTAATCCTGTCGGCAATTTTTTTTTTTATACACAGTGGGCGCCACAGAATTTTAATGAAATTGATCATCTGTTAATCACAATGAATAACAATATAAAATTATCGCACATATATTTTCGGTCAATGGCTATAATCGACCCAACACATCCTGTCTATTTTCCTAATCAATCAATCAATATCCTAACCCTCCTGCAGCGTCTAGCCAGCTACGGCATCACAGTGTCTGAGCTGACCGGGGACCACCAGCTGTGCAAGGAGGAGATCAACGCCACCCAGATCATCGTGTGCACGCCGGAGAAGTGGGACATCATCACGCGCAAGGGTGGGGAGCGCACCTACACCCAGCTCGTACGGCTCGTCATCATCGTAAGTCCCGCCCCCCAACCCACCTCCGATAACCTCTGAGGATTCCGAACTTTCACAAATTTTAAATAGCAAATGGATTGCATTTATATTGGCCTTTATCCAAAGCGTTTTCCAATATTGCCTCGCTTTCACACATTCATGAACACATTCATACACTAAAAGAGGAGGAGGGCTTGAAGGCCGGCGTCATATCTCAGTAGGTTGACAGACAGCCTCCTATACTCTAGTACCGCCCCAATATCGGCCAATTCTGTGGAACTATACAAGGTAAAGTCAAATTCGGGCGTCCAATTAGTTCTGATCTCAGAACACTTCTGAAGAAGCATACAGAGGCCTTTAGTTAGGCGGTGCCTGGGAATCGAACCAGCAGCCGTCCAGTTGCCAGACACCTCCTGAGTCATTGGTGCCTGCCACTTCATTCTGATTTAACTTTCACCTCTTTCAGGATGAGATCCACCTGCTGCACGACGACCGGGGGCCGGTGCTGGAGTCCCTGGTGGCGCGGACCATCCGCAACGTGGAGCTGACCCAGGAGGACGTGCGGCTGATCGGCCTCAGCGCCACGCTGCCCAACTACGAGGACGTGGCCACCTGCCTGCGCGTGGACCCCGCCAAGGGCCTCTTCTACTTCGACAACAGGTGAGCCCCCCCGTAGGAGAGGGAGAAGGGGCAGGGAGAGAGGGAGAGAGGTGGTAGGGAAAGAGAGAAAGACAGATGGGAGAGAGAAAGATGAATGGAGTGGGAGAGAGAGAGATCTCATAATCCCCCCCCCCCCCCACAGGTGTGTTTTTATTGATTGTTTTTGTTTACTTGTTTATTTGTTTGTAGTTTCCGGCCCGTGCCCCTGGAGCAGACCTACGTGGGCATCACAGAGAAGAAGGCCATCAAACGCTTCCAGATCATGAATGAGATCGTCTACGAGAAGATCATGGAACACGCCGGCAAGAACCAGGTGTGTGAGACGGTGCCAAAAAGTTATCGTAAAATCATCGGTGACTTCATTGATATTGACCAAGTTCATTGTCATTGTTAGCATTGCAAACAAGTTGGATAGGTTGTTATTGTTGTGGTGGTTATTCACTTATAAGCATTGTTTTGTCTTCTCTTATACTTTCACTTCACAATATTGTTCTACGTATCCAGTGAGGCAGGACAAGCAATCACGGCGCCACCTCCACATCCGAGCCAATGACAATCTCCCTGCTCTCCTAATGTCCCCCCCCCCCCACCCCCCAGGTCCTGGTGTTTGTCCACTCCCGCAAGGAGACGGGTAAGACGGCCCGGGCCATCAGGGACATGTGTCTGGAGAAGGACACCCTGGGCCTGTTCCTCCGGGAGGGCTCCGCCTCCACCGAGGTGCTGAGGACTGAGGCCGAGCAGTGCAAGGTGAGGTCACGCCGGGGTCGTACCTGGCTCCCTCGGCCAATCGGAATCCGAGTCACTCAGACTTTGTTTGACCACAATTTGTGGTGGTGAAAGTAAAAGTTTTTCTCAAATTAGAGTAGAATGCATTGAAGTGCAGGTAGTATTACTGGCCAATTCAACCATATTAATGTTAAAGTTGTGCCAGCCCCCGTTCAGTGTTATTGTTATTATATTTTTTTGATTAAAAACCCATACAAGATCCCATACAAAAGTAATGAAAGCCCTTTGGGAGTCCCTGGCAGACACTGGCTTTCCATAGTAGCAGATACTTTTCCATAGTACCTGTTGCAGTACTGACACTTATTAATAGTATTGTCATCCCTGAACCCTCCTCCAGAACCTGGAGCTGAAGGACCTGCTCCCCTACGGCTTCGCCATCCACCACGCCGGCATGACCCGCGTGGACCGTACCCTGGTGGAGGACCTGTTCGCCGACAAGCACATCCAGGTGCTGGTGTCCACGGCCACGCTGGCCTGGGGTGTCAACCTGCCCGCCCAC
This sequence comes from Coryphaenoides rupestris, assembly GCA_002895965.2. Taxonomy (NCBI): domain Eukaryota; kingdom Metazoa; phylum Chordata; class Actinopteri; order Gadiformes; family Macrouridae; genus Coryphaenoides; species Coryphaenoides rupestris. The sequence goes on along the minus strand of PIJE02000985.1, from coordinate 28,380 downwards.
ACCGTCATCATCAAGGGCACCCAGGTGTACAGCCCCGAGAAGGGCCGCTGGACCGAGCTGGGGGCCCTGGACATCCTTCAGGTGGGTCTGGTCTGGGGAGGTTGGGGGGTCACACTTTTGGGCTTGTCTTCAATATTTAATGTTGTGAGTTTCACTACATGGGACCACAGGGATCGTATTCAGATAAATTTGTCGAGTGGCACAATTAATTTCATATTAATTGCATGTTTGGCCTCTGCAATTAATCACAATAACATGCAAAATAATTATATTTAATTATTATATATATTTGTCCAGCTGTCATAACGTGTGGTTTCCCGTCACCAGATGCTGGGTCGTGCGGGCCGCCCGCAGTACGACACCAAGGGCGAGGGAATCCTCATCACGTCCCACGGGGAGCTCCAGTACTACCTGTCCCTGCTCAACCAGCAGCTGCCCATCGAGAGCCAGATGGTGGCCAAGCTGGCGGACATGCTCAACGCCGAGATCGTCCTCGGAAATGTCCAGAACGTCAAGGTGAGCGGGCCGACCGGTGACTGCACACACACTCAATTTAAAGGACTATTCTACCACCAGGTGTGAGCGTGATTAGCCCTTCCAATCGGTTTCAGAATCTCTGGTTTTTGACATCACAAGTGGGAGTGTCCTCCACCCACATGTATGGTGGATAGATCAGCCTACCAGTTGCTACAGTCCACTGGGTAGGCTGATCTATCCACCATACATGTGGGTGGACACTCCCACTTGTGATGTCAAAAACCGGAGATGACACCGGTTTTTGAAACCGATTGGAATGGCTAATCACGCTCGCACCTGGTGGTGTAACAGGTCTCCTTTTAATCTAAAGTGAAATGCCCTAAATATAAAGAAATGGATAAAAGCGTCTTCTGAATGATTTGAGATGATAAATTAGCGATGATTAATAATGATTCCTTGGTCTCCTCGTTTCCAGGACGCGGTGAACTGGCTGGGCTACACCTACCTGTACGTGCGCATGCTGCGCAACCCCACCCTGTACGGCGTCTCCCACGACGACCGCAGCTCGGACCCCCTGCTGGAGCGCCGGCGCATGGACCTGGTCCACACGGCCGCCAACGTGCTGGACAAGAACAGCCTGGTCAAGTACGACAAGAGGTCCGGAAGCTTCCAGGTACGCACTGAACCACCGCCGGCAATCAATTAATTGATTAGTTTATTTAAAGACATGGTGGGCCGTGGGTTTGTTGTTTGTTTGTGGTTTCCAGTTGGTCAATTGTTGTTGCTTTGTTCACGCTGTTATAGTCATTATCCTCTGTGTCTCATTATTCTACACTACCTCCTCCATGTCTAAAGATCCTACATTACCTCCTCTATTATTAGTGATTGATACATTACCTCCTCCATTACTAATGATTCTACATAACCTCCATGTCTAATTATCTCTACATTACCTCCTCCATGTCTAATTATCTCTACATTACCTCCTCCATGTCTGATTCTACATTACCTGATTCTCCAGGTGACGGACCTGGGCCGCATCGCCAGCCACTTCTACATCACCCACGACTCCATCCAGACGTACAACCAGCTGCTGAAGCCCACACTCAGCGAGATCGAGCTCTTCCGAGTCTTCTCCCTCTCCTCAGAGTTCAGGAACATCACCGTGAGAGAGGTGAGGCCCACACCGCCGGACCACCAAGCCATGGACTCACTTACAAACCCACCTTGTGTGTACATGAAGATCGTGGAGATTCCCTGAGTGATGCTACCTTGTACCTCTTTTATTTTCTTTAGGAGGAGAAGTTGGAGCTGCAGAAGCTGCTGGAAAGGGTTCCCATTCCAGTCAAGGAGAGCATTGAAGAACCCAGTGCTAAGGTACTAATGAACCGTTAGGAAATGGTAGAGAACATATTTGCAAGAAATGGCCTCTACCACTTGCCAATAATCCATATAATGGGACCAGAGAAATGTTCGTACAACCTAACCCAATGCCCCCAAGTGTTTTTATTTTACTTATGGTGGTATGCAGAGTTTAAAGTGTTAAAGTGTGTGTTGTTAAAGGGTGTTTATTGTGTGGTGTTCCCAGATCAACGTTCTGCTGCAGGCCTACATCTCCCAGCTCAAACTGGAGGGCTTTGCTCTGATGGCCGACATGGTGTACGTCACCCAGGTAAGCCAGGACCTCCCCCCACAGCACCTCAGCACGTGTCACTTTGAATTAACATCGTCCCGAATTCTCTAAACCGTGACTCGCTTGTGTCCCCCAGAGCGCTGGCAGGCTGATGCGCGCCATCTTCGAGATCGTGCTGAGCAGGGGCTGGGCGCAGCTCACCGACAAGACCATGAACCTCTGCAAGATGATCGACAAGAGGATGTGAGTCCGCCCGCGGTGGCTGACGGCCGCTTACTGTTGCTGTACTTTAATGCCGATCCAATGCTCGTTTGAATGTGATTTCTCACCGACGTTTGTGGTTCTTCCTGTAGGTGGCAGTCTATGTCCCCTCTGCGCCAGTTCCGGAAGCTGCCAGAGGAAGTGATCAAGAAGATCGAGAAGAAGAACTTCCCCTTCGAGCGTCTCTACGACCTGAACCACAACGAGATCGGTGAGCATTACTGACTCATCATTCTAGATCTCAATGAAGAATAGGTGGATTCATTCTACATGAATGGATTTGTATGAAGGACACAACTCGATGCAATGTGTCGTTTTGTGTGTGTTCAGGCGAGCTGATCCGCATGCCGAAGATGGGCAAGACCATCCACAAGTATGTCCACCAGTTCCCCAAGCTGGACCTGGCGGTGCACCTGCAGCCCATCACACGCTCCACCCTGAAGGTGGAGCTCACCATCACCCCCGACTTCCAGTGGGATGACAAGGTTCGTAGCCAAACCCCACGAGAACCACAGGGTTCCCAAGTACTTGAGTTTGTGAATTTAAGAAAAAGTCAAGGCCTTCAGTGCTTAATGCTTAGTCTTGGTCCGTGTCTCCAGCTATGCTGATGAATCAGCATAGCTGAATCTGATGTTTCTGAATCTGATGTTTTAAGAAGGAGCAGGAACGCTGAAAAATGTCTGCTTCTCAGCTGCACTTTATTTTTTTATTCTTTGTGCCTTCTAAGGAAAGTAGATCAATAGGGAGAGAGAGAATGACGTGCATACTGAGCCACCGCCTGTGTTATACTTGACCGACTCTGGTCCTTCACAGATTCACGGCTCCTCTGAGGCCTTCTGGATCCTGGTGGAGGACGTGGACAGCGAGGTCATCCTCCACCACGAGTACTTCCTGCTGAAGGCCAAGTACGCGCAGGACGAGCACCTGGTCACCTTCTTCGTGCCCGTGTTCGAGCCGCTGCCACCGCAGTACTTCATCCGCGTGGCCTCGGACCGCTGGCTCTGTAAGTCACGTGACTTTATCGGCTATGATTGGAGGTCTATGATTGTCTCCCGTGTTCTCACCGGGCTCCTCTCTCTCGATCCGCTCAGCCTGCGAGACCCAGCTGCCCGTGTCCTTCCGTCACCTGATCCTCCCGGAGAAGTACCCCCCGCCCACCGAGCTGCTGGACCTGCAGCCGCTGCCCGTCACCGCCCTGCGTAACTCCGCCTTCGAGACCCTCTACCAGAACAAGTTCCCGTTCTTCAACCCCATCCAGACCCAAGGTACGTCCCCTGCAATCTGCATCCTGTTTTTGTGCTTCCACTGTGGGAGTGGTCTGTGGTGAGTGGGATTGGTCTGTGAAAGGTTGAGGTGGTCTTTGAGTAGGGGGGGTGATTTCACTGCCATCGGTTCATGCATAACTCTTTGTCCCCTCCCCCTAGTGTTCAACGCCGTGTACAACAGCGACGACAACGTGTTTGTGGGCGCCCCCACCGGCAGCGGCAAGACCATCTGTGCTGAGTTCGCCATCCTGAGGATGCTGCTGCACAACGCGGAGGGTCGCTGCGTCTACATCACCCCCATGGAGGCCCTGGCCGAGCAGGTACCTGGTCCGGCCTAGGACTATCCAGAGACCCCGCATGTGACTGTTCAGAGACCATACATTTGACTATTCAGAGACCCTAAATTTGACCCACAATTATGAATGGAACCCCCCCCCAACTAAATTCCCTGCCCCTCCTCCTCCAGGTGTTCATGGACTGGCACCAGAAGTTCCTGGACCTCCTGAACAAGAAGGTGGTCCTGCTGACCGGGGAGACCAGCACCGACCTGAAGCTCCTGGGTAAGGGCGACATCATCGTCAGCACGCCCGACAAGTGGGACATCCTGTCCCGGCGCTGGAAGCAGAGGAAGAACGTGCAGAACGTCAGCCTCTTCATCGTGGACGAGACCCATCTGATTGGAGGAGAGAACGGGGTAAGAAGATCTCCCGTCTGATTGGCTGCAGCGGCGCATAGTGGGCGTGCCTCTGCCGTGGTCTTTATGTAGGACTTGGATGATGTCGTCTCTAACTCTATATCTATAGATCTATAGCGTCTCGCTATCGTTCATCTAGTCTGAGTCATCTATTCCACCAGTCATCTGGTCGGGCAGGAGCTCCAAAGCTTTCTCCCGAGCTCCCAAGGTGTTACTAGCGGTCTCTAACAGCCGGGCGTTTTCTCTCTCTCTCCCCCCCAGCCCGTGCTGGAGGTGATCTGCTCCAGGATGCGCTACATCTCCTCCCAGATCGAGCGGCCCATCCGCATCGTGGCCCTCAGCTCCTCGCTGTCCAATGCCAAGGACGTGGCCCACTGGCTGGGCTGCAGCACCACGGCCACCTTCAACTTCCACCCCAACGTCAGGCCCGTGCCCCTGGAGCTGCACATCCAGGTACGCAAGCCGCTCTCCGGCCGCCGCAAGAGACTCGCCAAGACTCACCTGTGCAGAGTTCTCCTCCAAGACTCTGCTGCATATCTTCCCCCCTTCACCATCACCTCTCCTCCCTAAGCCCCTCCCACTTACACCAACCAGGGTTTGAATCCAATCCCCTCTTAGAGCCCAAGAACATACTTCTATGTTTGTCTGTACTGCCGCTTAATAATAATAATAATTAGCATTCTGTAACATCTTATCCTAGCTATCTAAGTTAACCTAGCAACTATGAGTGCTTGAAACTTGTTCTATTTAAATCTTACAGGTTACCATAGCGATATATTGTTGTTTCAATCTTTCGGACAAATAAAAAGCGTTTGTTCAAATTGCCCTAAATGTAAATGGTGAGGAATGTGTTGGTTCTACGCTTCTTTCCTTCCTTCTGTTGAAGGGCTTTCAACGTGAGCCACACGCAGCACGCCGCCTGCTGTCCATGGCCAAGCCGGCGTTTTTTTTTTATTTTTTATTTTTTTGACCACGCCATCATGGAAGCACTCGCCCTCCAAGCCCGCGCTTGTCTTCGTCCCGTCCCGCCGGCAGACCCGCCTCACCGCCATCGACATCCTCACCTTCTGCGCCGCCGACGTCGTCCCTCAGAGGTCCGTCTCTAAACGATAGTTCACAAACGGCTTCTGCCTACAAGTCAAAATCGATCTGAGCAAGGGAGGGTTTTTGGAAAAGACACGTTACGTTTCCGTCGTAACGTGCCAGAATCTGCGGACTTACACAATAATGTTCTCGTCAAAGATGCCACCGAAACGCGCAACACTTTGTGAGACCCAAGTGGAATAGTTTTGCACTGAAAAATAATTATCTGGGGGGTAAACCTGCCATTTTTTTTATAAGAAACTGCAGTGCAGGAAAATGAATATTGACCCGCTCTCTGTGCACGGCTGTTCCTCAAGGTTCCTGCACTGCACTGAGAAAGACCTGGCTCCCTTCCTGGAGAAAATCACAGACGCCACCCTGAGGGAGACGCTGGCCAACGGTGTGGGCTACCTGCACGAGGGCCTCTCCACGCCGGAGCGACGGATCGTCGAGCAACTCTTCAACTCGGGTGGGTGTCCCTCTCCGCCCCCCCTACTCCTACTACCCTAGCCCTCACCTCTGTGCTCCCGTGTCCCTGACTCCGCCCCTCCCTCCCTCTCTCTCTGTCTCACCTGAGCAGGTGCGGTGCAGGTGGTGGTGGCGTCCCGCTCGCTCTGCTGGGGCACCAACATCGCCGCGCACCTGGTCATCGTCATGGACACGCAGTACTACAACGGCAAGATCCACGCGTGAGTCTCTCCGTCTTACGGTCCTTGTGTACCCGCGGGTCGGGCCCCCCGGGATTCCTCACGGTCTTTACCGTGTTGGACGCTGTGATGAATTTGTTGTATTTTGCGCGTGCAGGTACGTGGACTACCCCATCTACGACGTGCTGCAGATGGTGGGCAAGGCCAACCGGCCCCTGCAGGACGACGAGGGCCGCTGCGTCATCATGTGTCAGGGCTCCAAGAAGGTAAGACTCCTCCTACTCCTCTTCCTCCCTCTATTGAACTAAAGGCCTCTGTATGCTTCTTCCAAAATGCGCTGGAAACCGGATTCCGACGCTTCTCTCGGGTTCTTTTCGTTTGTCTGCCGGGGGTGGGGGAGGGGTGGGGTCGATGCAGTTCGGAAAAGTCACTCTCCGAATCCGGTGTATCCGATAAAAAAACTCCTCAGTGATAGGGTAGACTAGTGGGGTATGAATGAAGGGGGGGCGGGGCTTGGAGGACCACGCCAGTTCTCGGTAGGTTGACGGACAGCCTCCTAGACTCTAGTACCGCCCCCTCCCCCAATATCGGTCAGTTCTGTGGAACTATACAAGGTAGAAGTCGAATTCGGGCGTCCGATTGGTTCTGATCTCGGGCACTAAAAACCCATCATGTCTCTCGGGGTTGAACTAACGCGACTCATTCCCTCCTCTGCCACCGACAGGACTTCTTCAAGAAGTTCCTGTACGAGCCGCTGCCCGTGGAGTCCCACCTGGACCACTGCCTCCACGACCACTTCAACGCCGAGATCGTCACCAAGACGGTGGAGAACAAGCAGGACGCCGTGGACTACCTGACCTGGACCTTCCTCTACCGACGCATGACCCAGAACCCCAACTACTACAACCTGCAGGGTGGGGCCCCTCGCTCTCGCTCTCCCTCTCTCTCTCTCACTCTAGCTCTCTCACTCTCCCTCTCGCTCTCCCTCTCGCTCTCCCTCTAGATCTCTCACTCTCTCAATCTCCCTCTAGCTCTCCGTCTAGCTCTCTCGCTCTCCCTCTAGCTCTCTCTAGCTCTCACTCTCTCTCTCTCTCGCTCTCTCTCTCTCCCTCTAGCTCTCTCTCTCACTCCTGCTCTCTCTCTTGCTCTCAAACTTTCTCTCTGTCTCACTTTCTCCCTTTCTCTCCCAGCTCAGTGTTTTGCTATCATGGACATTGTTTGGTTTGTTGTTCTTCTATCTTCACTCTCATCATGGCTCCTCCCCCTCCAGGTATGTCCCACCGGCACCTGTCAGACCACCTGTCAGAGCTGGTGGAGAACACTCTGCACGACCTGGAGCAGTCCAAGTGCATCAGCATCGAGGACGAGGTGGACGTGGCCCCACTCAACCTGGGGATGATCGCCGCCTACTACTACATCAACTACACCACCATAGGTCAGACGCTAAACAACAACAACAACAACACAGTGTTTGGTTTAGTTTCTGTACGTAACGTCGTGGGCATTCCGTGCGTATTATTCCAGAGTTGTTCAGCATGTCTCTGAACGCCAAGACGAAGATCCGTGGCCTCATCGAGATCATCTCCAACGCCGCCGAGTACAAGAACATTCCCATCAGGCACCACGAGGACACCCTGCTCCGCCAGGTAGGACCCTCCCTCCCTCCCTCCCTCAGCAAGGACCCCAGCACGTTATTTAACCCTCGCCTGGCCTTAATGACACCACGCCCTCCTCTCTCTCTCTCTCTCTCTCTCTCTTCTCTCTCTCTCTCTCTCTCTCTCGTCTCTCTCTGTCTCTCTCTGTCACTCTGTCTGTCTGTCTCTCTGTCTCAGCTGGCCCAGAAGGTTCCCCACAAGCTGAACAACCCCAAGTTCAACGACCCCCACGTGAAGACCAACCTGTTGCTGCAGGCCCACCTGTCCCGCATGCAGCTGAGCGCCGAGCTCCAGTCGGACACCGAGGACATCCTGAGCAAGGCACGGAACCCGCCCCCCTCCTCCATCACCCGACCCACGGTCCTAGGTTAAGGGCGCCCCCCTGGCGGTTACACGCCGGTTAACCTGGTTGTCCGTCTGTCCGTCTCTCCCTCTCTGCAGGCTGTGCGTCTGATCCAGGCCTGTGTGGACGTGCTGTCCAGCAACGGCTGGCTGAGCCCGGCGCTGGCGGCCATGGAGCTGGCACAGATGGTCACCCAGGCCATGTGGTCCAAGGACTCGTACCTCAAGCAGCTTCCCTACTTCACCTCGGAGCACATCAAGCGATGCACGGACAAGGTTTGCCTCGACGCCGAGCGATTTGCCGATGGACCTGGCTTTGGTTTGGTGGAAGACACAAACGATCTGACCGATGTCCCTTCTCCTCCTCCTCCTGCAGGGCGTGGAGAGCATCTTCGACATCATGGAGATGGAGGACGAGGACCGCAGCGGTCTGCTGCAGCTCTCCGACCCCCAGATGGCCGACGTGGCGCGCTTCTGCAACCGCTACCCCAACATCGAGCTGTCCTACGAGGTGGTGGAGAAGGACAACATCAAGAGGTACGCAGCCCGGGCTGGCAGCAGTGTTTCATATTATAAGATAAGATAGAACTTTATTAATCCCAAAGGAAATTCTTGTGCCAGGTTGCATAGCAATACAGTACAATAAAACAGTAGAGAAATACACAGAATAATACAAATAAACTAACAGATTTACAAATGTACAATGTCAAAATATATAAATATATAGGCAAGATAAGATATTCAGACGGCGAAAACAATTTGGCATAGTTGAAGTGTAATACAGCTGTGATAATAATAATGGTTAGGGGACGTATTGCACCTGATAGAAAGAATATTAAGAATATTGCACAGATTTTAGTCTGTAACCCATAAACTACTGGTGGTCTTTCTGCTCGTATATACAACCACTTTTACTGTCTAAGAGCAAAGCTGAATTGATTGTGAGTGCCGACTGGTTGAATGTATATGAGAAGATAGAACTTTATTTAATCCTGAAGGAAATTCTTGTGCCAGAGGTTCCAACAAAATAACAAGATAAGAATAAAAACAATAGAATAATAATTGTGAAGTGTATAAGGCATAAATGCTAAAATCAGTGCCCAATAGAATAACAAGAAAAGTAAATCCATGTATGAAGGTAGCTTAATGGTGGGGGTGTTCTGTGTTTCCAGCGGTGGTCCTGTTCTGGTCCTGGTTCAGCTGGAGAGGGAGGAGGAGGTCACCGGACCCGTCATCGCCCCTCTCTTCCCACAGGTAAGGGGCCCTCAGGTGGATGTGAAGTGTTGTTGGTGGAGACTCCCGAGGCCCCGCCCCCACACCTGGTTCTAGTGTGGTTCTGCCCAGGTGGCCCGGGGGGGTCTGAGTGGGACGACACGGCTGGGAGTATGAACATGAGTCTCAGCGGGGGATGGACAGCCATTTTGGATTATACCGAATTATACAGCTGCCGGTGTCCAGATGCTGCTGGAGAGCAATTTAGTGGCGCAATTATACACAAATTTAGTTTATTTTATAACGGACGGTTTTGCCGGCCGACTGGAAGATACAGATAGACATGCTATGACTCGCTGTGATCGACTGCGCTAACCCTGTGGCGTGTGTCTCTCGTGTCTCCAGAAACGCGAGGAGGGCTGGTGGGTGGTGATCGGAGACCCCAAGTCCAACAGCCTCATCTCCATCAAGAGGCTGACGCTGCAGCAGAAAGCAAAGGTCAGTGAGAGGAACCCGACGTGGAGCCTTTAGCTTCCCCCGTCACTGTGTTTCGTGTACTGTGTCCCCCAGTAAGAGTCTTAACAACGGTGTCCCCCTCGTGTCCCTCAGGTCAAGCTGGACTTTGTGTCCCCGGTGATGGGCGTCCACAACTACACGCTGTACTTCATGAGCGACGCCTACATGGGCTGCGACCAGGAGTACAAGTTCAGCGTCGACGTGAAGGAGGCCGACAGCGAGGGAGACAGCGACTCAGACTAGACCGGACCGGACAAGCACCGGGCGAGCCCATTGGTCAGTCACCGTGGTGTCGAGTCGCATCCCGATTGGTGGATGGTGTTTGTGGTGTTTTTGCTGTACATGAGGAAATCAGCCTCGCTTATTGTCTTCATGTGATGCATCCTCTCTCGATTTATTTCAATGGCGTTTTGTTTTACTTTTTTGTACGACTTTGTTTCTCAGTAGTGGCCATCGCTGGTCTGGCGTCCTCCCGTCAGATGTTGTGTTGTACAGGATTTATGTGTCTGGGTTTTGTAAACAGACCTGTAGAGGAAATTGACTCAAAATAAAGGCCACATGACTTATTAAATATGTTCATTAAGTAAGACCCAGACGGCTTATGACATCCCTCTTATTCATATTTGGTCTGTAGGGGGTACTGAACTGATTTTTAACTGAATTATTGTGTTGTGGCCCAAACGTTTTTCAATAAAGAAATTATCCAAATCGAAATGACCTGTCAATACTTTGTGTGTAGTTGGTCTATATAAATACGCACAAATCAGTCAAAGTAGTTTAATGTGTTCATTTTATTATTGGTATGAGTGCTTGAACATTTGCCAACAAGAAAGTGCACAATTAGAATGCTATGAGAGCAAACATTAAGGAAATAACACTTGCAGTTGACATGTTAATGCGGTTAATCTCATGTGGTGCTATGACACTGATCATACTCCATGTAGGAGATGCTAGTTCAACGCTAGGGGCTTCCCAGGGTGACGCACGATCACGCCTGCTCTTCTTCCTGGTATCTCCAGAGCGCTATCTCTCCGTTGTCGCTGCAGGACACCAGCAGGCCCGCCTCCTTGGGGTTCCAGGCCACGCAGTTGACGTCCTGGGTGTGGGCCTTGCTGACGTGCGCCACCAGGGAGAACACGGGCGCCTCGGGGTCAACCGACTCGGGGTCCTCCTTAAACACGCGCACGCTGTCGTCCCCGCAGGCCGTCGCCAGGGCACCCGTTAACCGGCACCTAGGCAGGGAGGGGACGGTTTATTAGGTTATTAGTTTTGCCGCTAGTCGTGTGCCCCTGCCTGCCCGCTCGAAACGGACGATTTCATTGCCTCTGGTGTTGCTGCTTTCAGTTTTCTTGAGAACCGCTCACCAAACATTTCCTTGGGTCCTCAGCAATAAACCCACGAGTGTGAAGAAGTCGATCAGATAAATGGTTCTTGAGAAAATCGAAGGACAGACGCTAAATTCAGAGATTCCTCTAATTATAGTTAGATGTTAGATGTTAGATGTTAGTGCTCCTGCAAGGCAGATGAAAACAGGTTCACCTTACCAGGACTTGAGTACCAAAAGACTCGAGTTAGTTTTTCTGGTGAAGAGTATTTCCCTAAGTCCAGATCAAACTAACATCACTGGGTGACGCATTTTGCCACGCCTGAGTGAGAAGTCATTGCAACCTGTTATGGTCAACAAGTGATCAATAGACCTATTGAAGAATGGATCGAAGAGGCTGCTTACCACGCAACATCGTATATGGTCCGGTCATGGTACCCTGACAGAGTGCACACACACTTCCAAGACATGTCGCCTGCACAAACAACAACATGGAGACGACAGTTAATACAAGATCTGTCGATACAACATCTCTGGAGCCGTCCTCCACCACAGCAGAGCCACGCACCGCGGCCCTCCAGGTCCTGACACTTCCAGATCTTCACGGTGCGGTCGTCGCTGCACGACGCTATCCGCTGGCCACTGGGGTCAAAGGCCAAGCTCCAGACGGTGGACGTGTGTCCCTCCAGGGTGGCCTTGCACTCCCAGTCGTCGTCCTCCTCCTTGTAGACGCAGACGTTGTTGTCGTAGCTGGCCGACGCCAGAATCTGCCACGACGGAGGGAGGGAGGGAGGAGGGTAACAGAATATGAGGATGCTTGTTTTGAGTGAATGATTAAAGGGGACATATTACGCAGGTGTGAGTGTGATTAGCCATTGCAAGCCGTTTCACAATTGCCGTGTGACTACCCTTTAGTGACATCACAAGTGGGAATGTCCACCTAGATGTATGCCACACGGCAATTGTGAAACGGCTTGCAATGGCTAATCACATTCACGCCTGGTGGTATAATACGTCTCCTTTAACAGGCCAAGAGAGCCATTGAGTTGTTGTTGTTGTTGTTGTTGTTGTTGTTGTTGTTGACCCACCTCCTTTGTCGGATGCCAGACCACATCTTTGACATCCTGTGTGTGCGAGTTTATGACAGTCACACACTCGTACTCGTCCTCCTCGTCCACTGGGAGAGACAGACGGGCAGACAGACAACACCGTCAAACACACAGCAGCGGGGTAACAACAGATCTAACCAGAATGCACAGGACACACACACACACACACACACACACACACACACACTGACCTTCCCAAATCCACACACTCTTGTCCCGGCTGCATGTGGCCAGTAGGTTTCCCGACGGCGCCCAGGTCACACACTTCACCTCATTCTCATGTCCTTCTAATGTGGTCACCAACTGGAGGGAGAATAAAAATACTGTGATAAGACTGGTATGGACACACATTGACCCAGCGTCCTGCACGGTCAGCTGACGACTAGACGGTCCTACAGATTGTATATTACACAATGGGCTCTTATATTCTTTAATCTGACCTCAAAGTCGTCGCTTTTCTTCTTCCAGATGCACGTCGTGGCGTCGAAGCTGGCCGACGCCAGGTAGGTCCCACACGGGGACCAGGTGACCCTGCGGATGGTGCGTTGGTGGCCGTCCTGGAGAACACTCAGGCACTTCCAGGAGTCACCTAACAACACAGCATGAGGGCACAAAGTCATGCCACTGATAGCTGATGATCGCATAGTGTTTGATTGCTCACAGGGGCGGCGGGAGGGGATTTTGGGCCGCCGTGAAAAAGGATAAACGGCATATAGGGGCGCCCACCACGGCGCGAGCGTGTATCATACTTTAGAGAACATTCTTTTCTTCATGTTTGTTTCAGTATTTATTATGTAAGAGGGCGTGACAGGGAGCCCTCAGTATATTTTGTCCAGTCAGTCTATGCAACGCAATTTATTTCACCCAATTTTAACTTGTAGTTTGGTGTCAGCTAATTACTTTAATTCCTTAAAAGAAATCAAAATCCAAAAACAACCCAGTCTGACACCCCTCGTCATCATGATGGGTATATTGATTGATTGATATATTGGTTGAGCAGACAGGTTGATTAGTAGACTAGGTTGATTAATAGACAGACAGACAGGTGATCAGACAGACAGAAGGCTTGATTATAGACAGACAGGCCCGATAGGTTGATTAGTAGACCAGACAGGCGGACAGGTTGGATTAGTAGACAGACAGGTTGATAAGCTAGACAGACAGGTTGATAAGCAGACAGACAGGTTGATAAGCAGACAGACAGACAGGCAGGTTGATTAGCAGACACAGACAGACAGACAGGTTGATAAGCAGACAGACAGGCAGGTTGATACAGACAGAAAGGTTGATTAGCAGACAGACAGACAGACAGACTGATTAGTAGACAGACAGAAAGGTTGATTAGCAGACAGACAGACAGACAGGTTGATTAGTAGACACAGACAGACAGACAGGTTGATTAGTAGACAGACTGACTGACTGATTGATTGATTGATTGATTGACGGCCAGCCAGCCAGCCAGCTCACCTTCCCTCCCCCAGACCCGGACGGCTCGGTCTCCGCCGCAGGAGGCGATCAGGGTCCCCGTGGGGCTCCAGGCCGCGTGCCAGCAGCGGGAGTCCGGATGAGCGATGAACCTCCCGGCGGGAACCAGCGACGCGGGCTTCATGATCTGCACCTCCTGCTCCTGCTCCTCCTGCACCTCCTCCTGTCAGATGGAGCTGATGACTCAAGACAGCAGAGTCCCGGTCAATAATAATAAATAAATAATAATAATAAAAAGACAACTTTAGTTGAGTTTAAAGCGCGTCGTTATCTCGTCTCTTGGCGCATTTCACAGTAAACGTCCGCTACGTCATTCTAACTCTACCGCGGCATCTCGACACAGCGCCCCACCGCCGCCATGTGGCCAGGAGTAGTATTACACCCCCCCCCCCCTGCAGCAGGGGGCGCTGTTTCTTTATTTTCATAGTTTGTTCTTTTATATTTTTTACAATCTTTATTTCAGATTGTCGACATACAATGTATCACAGATAGCACCATTATCTATCACACATGCATTTCGATGAAATAAGGAAAAAAAAATAAACAGTGTCCAACAAAGGAAGACCACAACAAAATAAACTAACTGAAAAGAAAAAAAGAAAGAAAAAAGAAAGATATAAAGAAGTTCGCTTCAAGACTTTAAATAATTAATTGTAACATTCATTGTTTTCATTGCTTTTAGTTTTTTTGGACGTTCCACCTCCAGCCACTAGCGGCGGGAGTGGTGTAACGCCCCGTGTGGCCGCTAGGGGGTGGCAGCAGGGGGGGCGCTGTTCCACCTCCAGCCAGAGAAGAAGCAGCAGCAGCAGCAGCAGAAGAAAAAAAAGAAAAATGGCGGCTTGAAGAACACGGAAGAGGAAAACATTTTTTACAGGAAGCCGCCGCTGTTTTATTTTAAACGGTCATTTTAAACAAACGAAAACAAAAAAACAAGGCGTCTCATGAACGCGGTGGTTTTTTCTCTCTCTCCGAGACTTTGATATTTACTTTTAAGTTAGCATTATTAGCTCTGTGCTAACAACAACAACAGCAGAGCCTTTTGTCGTCTCGTTGATCGTGTTAATCGCGTCGTTTTTTAAAAGCCACGTATTCGAATAAAGTCCGTTTCTCGGCGTCGTCCGCGGGTTGTCAGGCCACCCGTCACTACGTCTTGACCACCCGATCACGGTTCATAATCGCGTCGATCATCGTCCTAATAATAAATAATAAATAATAATCAATAATCGTCTCCATATAAAGACGTCGCTGGTGATGTACGCACCGCCGGGCACCGCGGGGGGAGGTAGCAGGAGGAGAGGAGGTGGTGGAGGAGGTGGGAGCTCCCTGCCCAAGCAGCCGGAGCGGAGTCTGGCGTCGGCGCTGCCCGGGGCCCTGTCCGTCACCGCGCTGTGCACGGCCCTGGCGGAGCCGGCCTGGCTGCGCGTCCACGGCGGCACCTGCCCGCGTCCGGAGCTGGGCGTGGCCGACGTGCTGGGCTCCGTGGACCCCAAGCTCCTGGACGGTGAGGAGGAGACAATCAGTCAATCAATTAGTCAATTAATCAATTAGTCAATTACTCAACCAATCAGTCAGTCAGTCAATTAGTCAGTCAATCAATCAATTCAGCCAGCCATCCAGCCAGCCATCCATCCAGCCATCCATCCATCCATCCATCCATCCATCCATCACGGTCACATGAAAAGGAGGTGGTCTGAGTGAATGACCCGTGGTTCCATCATCATCTTCTTCTTCTCCTCCTCCTCCTCCAGGTTACTGCCTGAACCCGCAGACCGTCCTGCTGCTGAGGGTGATCGCGGCGTTCTGCTTCCTGGGCATCCTGTGCAGCCTCACAGCCTTCCTGCTGGACGTGTTCGGACCCAAACACCCGGCACTCAAGATCACGCGCAGATACGCCTTCGCACACATCCTGACAGGTATGGCACACCTCCCCACCTCCCCCACCTCCTCACCCACCCACCTACCTGGGGTCTGATTGACAGAAATTATAAAGCGCTTATTGTACATGGGGGGGGTAAATGGATTGCATTTTGTCGACGGCTTTTAACCAGAACACATTATATTGACTCTCATTCACCCATTCATACACCTACGGCGGTGTCAACCATGCAAGGTGACAGCCAACCAGCATGTCAGTAGTTAGTAGCAGCTAGGGTTAAGTGCCTTGCTCATGGATACCGACACTTGGGGGGGTCTAGGGGGGAGTCGGGGATCGAACCAGCAACCTTCCGGTGGCCAGACAACCGCTCTAGTACCCCCCTGAGCTACTCATGGGGGACTAAGACTGTACCTTATCAGATAAAATTGTTACCATGTTGTGGGAGTGTGTGTGTTTGGTGACTGGCACACTCCCACAACATGTGTATAATAACACAAGCAAATTATAAGCAATTAACCCGTCCTCCTCCTGTGTGTGTGTGTGTGTGTGTGCACGCCTGTGTGTGTGTGTGCTCCCCAGTATTGCAGTGCGCCACGGTGATCGGCTTCTGCTACTGGGCGTCGGAGTTGATCCTGTCGCTGCAGCAGCAGCACAAGAAGTACCACGGCTCCTTCATCTACGCCAACTTCGCCATCAGCTTCTACCTGGTGGCGGGCGCCGGCGGGGCCTCCATCCTGGCCACGGCCGCCAACCTGCTGCGCCACTACCCCACCGAGGAGGAGGAGCAGGCGCTGGAGCTGCTCTCCGAGATGGAGGAGAGCAGCGACACCTACCCCACCGACTATGACATTGCCAACCAGTTCCAGCCGCCCCCGGCCTACACGCCTTGAGGGTGGGCGGCGACGGCGGTACCCCCACCCCCCCCGCCACCTCTCTCTGGCTCCGCCCACCACACCCCACCCCCTGCCCCCCCCCCCCCAGCTCCAACGGAAACCTCCGTTCTGTCTTATTAATCCTCGCTTCCACTACGAGCACAGCTCCTCTTTTATTTTAATCGGCGTCATCAGACCCAACAGGCGCGTAGGCTAGCTGCACCGCGCTAAAAACCCCGGTAGCTGGTTAGCAGGTAGCGGCGAGTGTGTTTGCTAGCGCTCCGTTATGTCTGTCATGAACACTCGCTCGTGTGTGCGTGTGCGCGCGGTGGCAGAGCGTGCGCGCGTGCATGTGTCCGTTGATTGTTGGTGCTCGGGTGCATGAAAACATACATGTATGTGTCGTCAGCGGGAATTTGGGAGATTATCTTTTTTTAATTGTAACTCTAAGATGTTGTAGGGACGTGCATGTACATTGCAGTTCAGATTGGGTCCTTACATGTAACGTAAATTCCGGTTCTGTTTCGCCGTGGATCATCCTGAAGTGATTCATGGTGGGGATGGAATGTCACGGCCGGTTCAACGCCAAATTAGGAAGTCGGCACTCGGATTCAAGGCCGGATTCAGGAGAGGAGTCACTTTGGAATTAGTTTTTTATATGCTTGCTGTGTGTTTCTGATTTCACTTTGGCTGAAATGACAAGAAAAATGCATTCATTTGTTTACCGGTCATTTTTAATTTATTCACTGGTTGTCTCTTGTGCTGTATAGCGTTTATTTCCCCTTCTCTCTGTTATTTGTTTTTATTTAATCCAATTATGTATTTGCGATCGAACAAGGAAATAAACGGATGTTTTAGACCATGTGGGACAGGTTTTATGTGTTTGTGTTGTTAAAGCATGTCTTATTTCTTTATAGTACAGCTGATTCAATTTGATAAACTTTTGGGGTAAAAACAGGATGTGATTCTGTGTCATTTTTATAGCGTTGATAAGGGGATCATGGTTCACTAGAACTGTCCTACGCAAAGAAAGACTTTGACGCATGCAGTAAAACTGCCCTGTGACAACCCAGTCATTCAACTTTTGCTCAAGTTCTGTCCCTTTAGAGAATATGAAATATGAAAAAATAAATCTCATGTGAGGTGAAAAGGAGAACTGTCCTAGAATTGTGTATAATGTGACATGTTTCTAATTTGATGCCATCTCTGTGTTTTGTTACTTAAATTGTTCCAATGCTTTCAAAAAGTGTTAAAATATGTTAACAAATGTAACCGATCGTGGTCTGGTTAATTATACATGACTGAGGACAATAAAGTGAATGCCAAACTCCAGCATCAGATGCCGTTCATCGTTAGACCGGGGAAAGGGACCTCAGGATATTTTAGGATCCAATAATCATAAAATACAAATGAAGTGAATGATATCAAAGCCCATAATAATTAGGAACCACAGTGTAAATGGTTATTTCTGGCAGTTTCCTAGGAACATGCTGGTGGAGGCTGCATTCTTCAGCCCCGGGGACTGACGCAGATCCAGGACCCATCCAAGCTGGATGCCAGCAGCTTGGACGGCGTCATCTTCCCCCGGAGGGTCACGGGGTCACCAAGGACCAGCAGTGACTCACCACAGCGCCATGTGTGTTCCGTGAGAATATGAAGAAGATGCAATTATAAAGATCCCTTACGATATATGTTAAAGTAAAAGCTGAGTTTTTTTAGGAACAAAACATTCACATTTACATATCGGGCATTTGGCAGACGGTTGTATCCAAAGCAACGTACAAGAGAGGCACCAATATATCACTCGTATCTAAAGATGAGAATAGAACGGCCTCAGAATCAGAATCATAAACAGCTTTATTGCCATAGTTTTTACAAACAAGCAATGTGCTGTTGTGAAATTGGTGCATAACATTGAACATTAAACAGAGAGCAATAATATAGAATGGGGGGAAACCAAAAAAATATATTTCTAGTACTAGTCTAAGCATTATGTAGACCAGAGACTCAGTACTAGTCTAGCATTATGTAGACCAGAGACTCAGTACTAGTCTAGCATTATGTAGACCAGAGACTCAGTACTAGTCTTACATTATGTAGAACAGAGACTCAGTACTGTCTAGCTTATGTAGACCAGGAGACTCAGTACTCAGTCTAGCATTATGTAGAACAAGAAGACCAGTACTAGCATGTATTATGTAGACCAGAGACTCAGTACTAGTCTAGCATTATGTAGACCAGAGACTCAGTACTAGTCTAGCATTATGTAGACCAGAGACTCAGTACTAGTCTAGCATTATGTAGACCAGAGACTCAGTACTAGTCTAGCATTATGTAGACCAGAGACTCAGTACTAGTCTAGCATTATGTAGACCAGAGACTCAGTACTAGTCTAGCATTATGTAGACCAGAGACTCAGTACTAGTCTAGCATTATGTAGACCAGAGACTCAGTACTAGTCTAGCATTATGTAGACCAGAGACTCAGTACTAGTCTAGCATTATGTAGACCAGAGACATTATGATTTGTCGAGAACGGGAACAAGTAGTGTGGAGGAATTATTTTAGCATTTTAATGTTGTGAAGTCGATAATATTCCTGTGAATGTTCATGAAATGATTGAATAAATGCCTTTGTTGAAAACCAAGCAACTTTCTGTCTTGATTAGCACACAAACATATCATGAGTCTGTTACATTCCATATAAGTAACTTTATTTATTATTAACATATAAAAAAAATAACAAAACAGCCTGGTAACACAATATACAAATTTCCAGTTTGTACAAAACGTCCAAAATATGCATCACTAGAAATATCTGTTCCAATTGAACATTGGGTCCAGTACAACGTAAGAACTGATTCCTGAAAAGTATATAAAATGTATTTACTTTTATCAAATAAAGTACAAACTTCAAATGTACATTTTTGTCAAAACAACATGGCAGAGGAGGGAGCGGGGGGAGTGGGCTACAAAATCATTCAAGTTATGATGGAGACTTCCAAAATTCAACCAAACATATTCTTACAGTGTTTTCTCTTTTCCCCAGTAGTGTACATTGTAAACATTGTTTGCATACCATAATCCATCGTAATAAATACAAGGAAATCCACAATAAACCCTTAATCATGCAAATGTATCAACAAGTTATTATAAACATTCAAATTCATATTGTTTCCAGTTAAAATAGTTTTTCAATATACTGTTGCTTATTTATGTGTAATAAAGATAAGGCAAAAAACATTCCCCATAGTGTTTCAGGAGGAATCCTGTTCAGATTTTCCAGTTTTATATTTGGTTTAAATGTGTATGGTTACGATGGAATAAAATCATGTGTTTTCTTCTGAGATATTGTTGAATATTTACAAGGACTGGGTCAGTTGCCATTATGGTACACATATCTGAACACAGGGTTAGACACGGCCTGGGTTTAAACATTTGCACATTCTTTAAACAAAATAATCCAGGTGTTATGTATTTATATCGGTCAGTTGAATTAATCTGAGATGAGGTAAGAGATGCTAAACAGGATACAGTTTATATAAAAAAATTATTTACTGTGTATTTTTGTAAATAAAATAGGGAATGTTTTTATTTCAATGCCAAAATGTTTTCTCTTGTTATTTTAAATTATATTTAAAATACTATTGTTAACAACAAAATATGTCCACTATCATTTTAGATTATTTCATTTTCAAAAACTGCACTTTCCATTTTACAGAACTGCATCTCAGTGCCTTTAGAAAGCACCCTGTTTATATTTCAGCATAAACCGATTAGGGGATGAAGTTCTCTTTCTTTAAAACGGGCCTCTGGATCTGATTGTCAATGTAGGCCAAATTCAACTAGAAACTATTTATTTAGCTTATTGTAAAACATGAAACAAAATATAGATCTAAAGGCATCATCGGAGAGAGTCACAGGTGAACAATAAAGATGTGTACTTCAATACTGTCACGACGTCATCGATGGTAGCAGTGGTGTGTAGCAATCTTGTAGAAAGAAAAATATCGACATGTGGAAATAGCTTGGACTTTGTCAGCAACAAAGCATAAATTAGAGGTCATATAGTTTATAGTTTATAGTCATTAAAAAGGCAGTATAAAAATTCACAACGATGAGCTGTCATGAGATGGAAAGTCCTGCAACACAGCTGTCGCCTGCCAAGACAAAAATGTCTATTTGGTTTCTTTTTCAGAAGTACCTGTGAAACAGAGAGATACAAGATGTCAACTCAATTACGAGACGTTTGCGATATGATAAGCAGCATTTTAACGCCATGTGTTCACGCGCCGATCTGGACATCCACCAGGACACTTGATGATACAACAACGACACACAGATTGCATGCAGGGGGACAGGCGAAGTCATGCAGGGAGACAGGTGAGCGGAGGGTGAGACAGGGGGACGGACCATGGTGAGCCGCTAGAGCAGCGCCGAGCTGGCGTCAGAGTCGGACTCGGGCTCGCGGGTGAGGGAGGCTTGGCGGGAACCCGTGGAATCCAGAGCCTGCATGTACTCCTGGTACTCCAGGCGGAGTGCGTTGAAGTGCGCCTCACTCAGGGAGCGGATGCAGGTGCCACGGGCACCGGGGTTGGATGCTGGCGGGCTGACTGAGGGAGACAGGCCTGGGGAGGGCAGCGAGATGTGATGCATGGATGACGGGGCACGCCACTCACAATGTTCACGGTACACCACCACGGCACAAAGGGCTGGACGGATGGACATGCACAGCACCAAGAAAGCACAACACACATGCAGAATGAGGAGAGCAATTCATTACAAAACCAGCAGACGTGCGTCTGATGCTCACCTTGTCTTTCCTGGTCTGGGGGCCATGAGTCTGATCATATTTGAACACCCTCTGGTCTTTGCCTGCACCCATGGGTGGACTGATCAAACCTCATGGCCTCCAGAACCTCGGCGTCCATACGGGAATCCACTGAGTCCCACTCATAACTCTCGTCTACTGACGTGTTCCTTCTAATGACAGACAAAATGCAAAATGTTTGGTGAGAACATGGCAGTGAATACAAGAATACAAACGGTTCTGAAAACAACATTGTTAATGTAAGAAAACTATGGCAACATGAACAAAACCCTCCTGCCCGAGAAAGACTCCAGAGAGCTTGTGGCTATTGGCCGAGCTGTGGTGTTGTTTCACCTTTTGGCTCTCCTCTCACGCCGGTCCATCTGAGCTCTGTGTCGCTCACTCTCCTCCGTGGTCTCTGGGGAACTAAGGAGGGTGGGAGTTGATGGACAGGGACTGGCGCAGGAAACCGGCGCTTACCCCCGGCCACTGCTCTGGGCTGGCGTAGCTTGTCCTGCCTCCTCTCTCTCTCTGTCCCGATACTCTGCCTCCCCTCCCCTCACCGACGGCCTGTCAACGGTCTCTCTGTAGCTGTCTGTCTCCCCCGGTGGCAAGGGGGGCCAAGGTGTGGGGGTGGGCCAGCTGTTACCTCTGGGTGGTAGGGGCCTAGGAGGGGCCCCTTCTGGGGTCCATTGGCCTCGTACAGGTTCCCCCTCTGGAGAAGGGTACTGATGTGGGTGCTCAGGTACCGGGATGGATGGAGGCGCATGGGGGACATAATTTATGGCTCAGCAGACTCAGGTTTTCCTGGCATGAGACAGGCCACCGCGAGACCTCTGGAAAAAACGTAGTCTGCCGGCGGCGGATCTGAAGGGTTCCATTCTTGTATGGCTTGAATGTGGACCTGGGCGGGTAACATGGAGTAATGAAGGTAGGGAGACGTTAGCTGGAGGTCTTTGAGAACTTGTGAGGCATTCCAAGCCATCAAAGTTGGGGACGCCTCCGATGGGAACATACCTCAGTCCAAGGAGGGGGGCCTGGCCGCAGCAGGTATGATGGAGCTCGACCAAACTGTAAGGACTGAGTCTTGACATACAAGGGTTTGGAAACTCATCCCAGTAACACCTCTCTGAGATGTATGCCTTGGGCTCTCAAAATGTTCCCATCTTTGTAAACTAATGGACTTCTTTAAGAAAGGACGAGGGTGTCCCAAACCTGAGAGAGTTCTACAGGGGCCCATGCTCAATGACTTCTTGAGGAATGGCACAGGGGCTTGGCAGATTCGCGACACAATATTGTTTCTACTATTTCTCTGGGTAGCATATCTTTCCGGTGGTTCCGGGACAGCAAATCTTTCAGGTGGTTCCGGGACAGCAAATCTTTCAGGTGGTTCCGATGCAGCGTATCTCTCAGGGGGTTCTGGGATACGGTGTCTTTCAGGTGGTTCCGATGCAGCGTATCTCTCAGGGGGTTCTGGGATACGGTGTCTTTCAGGTGGTTCCGATGCGGCGTATCTCTCAGGGGGTTCTGGGATACGGTGTCTTCAGGTGGTTCCGGGACAGCGTATCTCTCAGGTGGTTCCGGGACACGGTGTCGTTTCGGTGGTTCCGGGACATGATGTCTTTCAGATGGTTCCGGAACACGGTGTCTTGCAGGTGGTTCCGGAACACGGTGTCTCTCAGGGGGTTCCGGGACAGCGTATCTTTCAGGGGGTTCTGGGACAGAGTGATAGCCTTTTACAAAACTCTGTGAGTGCATTGAGAGTGTATCTACCGCACCTTTAGCTGCATTCACCAACGTGTGAGCCGAACTGGAGGCAAGCCTAGACTGCGGCCAGTCTGTGCTTTTTGTTCTTTTCCCAAAATGCAGAAGTGATTTCTCGTAGTACAGCTGTTTGCTTGTTTTTTCTGGATCGGGCGAATGTGATTTTAACCTGCCCAGAGTTCGCCCTTTGGTTGTTGAATCCCTAGCTTCCGAATTATGTGAGCCTCTACAGTCAGGCTTTTCATATGCATCTAAGCTCGCCGCTGCTGCACTCATAGGCCGTGTGTCATCCTCAAAGGACACTGCCTTATGGCTTGGTTTTGTTTCCAGGTTTTCCTTACAATGGACCTCCCAGTTTCTAGGGACTACATCTGGCTTAACCACCAGAGATTTAATTGCTGAGCTTTGCCCGCTACTGTCAGCGAGTACAGTTTCCTCTGCAGGCTCATCCACGCTCATTTCGATGAAACCTGGAAGGCTGAGATATTCCAGAATTGCACTTGTCTGCACTTGGGTCATTTGAGGAGGTGAGGTTGAGCGCCTGACATTGAAGCAATCAGACATTCTAGGGACAGAAAAGTGGGACCCGTCACTCTCACACTCCTCTACAATAGTTAACGGCGAAATTACGCTTGAACTTTCAGAGAAAAGACATTTATCACTCCTTCTGGAACGCGCTCTCACTCCCTCCTTTTCCAAATCAGTATTAAACCCTGAACTTAGGTGCAGACGCTTTCCATGGTCTTCTCTGAGATTGGCCTTGGCACCTCCCTCACTGTGTTCATAGGCTAAAGTAGAATAATTTGAGCACCGGACTCCCTCCTATTGGTGCTTGCCAGCGCACCTGTCCGACTATATATTGCAGCGGCAGTGTAAGGCAGGGCAGGACCTTCGGGGCCCTCACGGTCTGCTGGAGAAGCTCTGTGGGTGGCATCCCAGTGCTCTCTGCCATAGGCCTGTGGTGTCCTGGACCTCACTTCCCCGGGCCTCTGATTCATCCAGCCCTCGTCAGCAAGGGACCTTCTCTGGCATAATTCAGCCTTCCTGTCGGGACTCTGTGACCGACCTCTTTGTGGGGTTCCCAGACAGAGGAGGGGTGAGCTTTCTGAGGCCACCGCGCTAGGGGAGAGCATGGGGAGAGAGGTGTTCTGCGTGACTGGGGAGTGGGACGACTCACCCACCCGAGAGTCCTCTGTGATGTCATGGGTCACGCCATGGGTGTTGGGATAAGGCCTTCGCGTGGGGGTATCTCGCGGGCTTCGCACAGGAACATGTTGGTGGCAGAAAGTAACAGGGCTTATGTCCACTGAATCTGGGACGAGGGGAGTCTATCCATGGGGCTGCTTGTGCTTCCGAAATAGCAGGCCTTTCTGAAGTCAGAAACGCGGTTAGTCTGGCATGTGGGGCGGTGCTTTTGTCTGAGGGTAACATCCTGTAGTTTCCACACAGGATCCTCCTCTGACCCGGACACATCTCCCTGGCTAGACTGAGGCTCCCCACTTGTCTGTCCCGTGGTCCTCTGATGGGCTGTGTAGGCCTTCAGCTGCTCCTCCATCTCCTGCCTTTCTTTGGACAGCTTGAGACACTTGGCCATACTGTCCTCCTCCAGTTCACTGTCCAGTCGCGAGACCAGCGTGCTGCCGGCATCTGTCAACTGGCTCTCTCTCTCCATCGGCTGATAGCATGAGTGGCTTGGCTGCTTGTCTGCATTTCTATCCAGTCCCAACGCCCTCCCTGCCAAGACTTGGGAGGAGGTCATCGGCGTTAGCAGGGGAGGCAGTGCCTCCTCATCGAGCCACTTGTTCTCTTCTCACTATTGTCCGAGTAAAAACTGGGCTCTCTCCAGGAGGGCCTCCGAGCCCAGCTCATATCCGAGTAAAAGCAGCCGTGACGAGAGAAGTTTCTCGCAATGGGCCTTGACTCTCCCTGGGGAGGAGGGAGGCCCGGCTTAGTTCGGGAACGTCCACGGTGAGCGGCGAGTCTTTCCTCTCCTCCTTCTCAGAGCTCAAGATGCTCGACTTTGGAGAGTCCCTGAAGGAGGTCCGGTTGCTCCCGGTGCCACTGGCCCCTCCGTTACTTTGTACGATGACGTTCTTCAAGCTGTCATTGCCGGGGGGACTGGAACCTTCAGGCAGGGGCTGGACCAGAAAGCGTCCGTCCGGACCTCGGCAGATGGACTCCAGACCAGTAGACGAGGAGGGGGCCTGACACCCGAGGTGGCTCTCGAAGAGGGTGTAATGGGGAGGGGGAGAGGAGTTGGACAGGAGCTGTTTCCTCTGGTCCTGGTACTCTCCGCGGCTGCCCTTGTCGAAGGTGGAGCGGTTCGACTGCGAGGCGGAGGCGCTGGGGAAGAAGGGCAACGTGGGGCAGAGCTTCAACTTGAGGATGCTGTCGGGGCTTCTGGGAGGCCGGCGGGCTCTGGTCACAGAAGGAGAGGCATGGGAGAGTTAGCTCCAGCAAGACTTTCATTTAAACAATACTATATAATCATATTTCTTTGATATCGGCATTGATACTTACTCTGGAGATGAGCTCTTCTGGAAGGCAGAATGGAGAGCTGAGAATGCCATGGCAAGGAAGAAAAAGTCTCAAGATTCAATACATCCATATGTTGATCTGTTTTGTGTTTTGTTCATTGTACATCACACCATGATGTTCTACACAATAACGCAACATCATTCAACATAAATTAAACGTCTCCATTATTATTGTCCTTACCGTGTCTTCTCTTGGCGCGGCGTTTCTGTCTCCGCTGGCTCATGAAGCAGGCGGTCACCAGGGCGAGGACGATGGCCATGAACAGGAAGCACACCCCACCGAGCACACCGGCCAACAGCGGCTGAGGGACAAACTCCAGGAAACTCGCACGTATCGGGTACATCTCCATTCCTGAGTACAGATAAGATGGACGCACGGCAATTCTCATTCTACCGCTTATATTTAAAAAAAGTGCACCCCTATAGGCTCAACCTTGATGGAAGGATATGCGTTTGTTGACACTGTTTGTTACTGTTGTAAACACTTTACCTGCGGTGGAAACATTGACGGACTCACTCGGCACACTTAGGATTTTGTTACTGCGAGACATAAGCCTCAGGTCATAACTGGAGTCCTGCGCAAAGAAGACGAGAAGAACGAAAGATAAAACACCTTTCGTAAAACAATTATCGAATCACCTGGAACATTGTGTGTGTGTTCTAAACGAGAGCTACGCTAACCCTGAGCAGGCCTTGCACTAGCATGTCACTCTGGTTGGCTCCCAGGTCACTGCTGAGGATGACCCACTGGCCCTGGTCCCGGCGGGCCTGCAGCACGTAGCCCGTCACGGGGACGGCCGGAGCCTCCGGGGGGGACCACCGCAGCAGAACCCCCCCGTCCGTCCGGTTGGCCGAGAGGAGCGCCGGAGGGTCCAGCGTTGGCAGAGTGACGACCACCAGCGGCGCTTCTGTGGGCAGCGCTGTGGAAGAGAGCCGGATGCCATCACTTGTGAGGTGGCAGAGGCAGAGAGGAGAGCGGGGGGACTGTTGTGAGCTAGTTGTGTCTGGTTGTGACGCCCACCTTGAGTCCGCACCGAAACGATCTCACTGAAGGGTCCAGAGCCAAGTTTGTTTTGTGGCAGAACGCTGAACTGGTAGCTGGTGGCGGCGAGCAGGCCCGTCACCAGCAGGTTGTCCTTGGAGGTGGGCACGGGCAAGGATGCCCACTCGTGTTTGCCTCTGGACGCCTGCTTGACCCTGGTGGAGGAGAGATGGATGCGGTGCGTCAGTACAAACAGACACAATGGCAAAAAAGACAAAGTCTGAAGGCGGCCACATGGTGTGGAGGCTACGGACCAAACGGTGAACTTCTGGGAGAACCCCCCGTCGAAGCCGGGCTCCCAGGACACGTTGGCCCGGTTCATCTCCGCGCTCACGGAGACGGAGGTCACAGCGTGGGGGCTGGTGCCTGAGGGGAACACAGCAGAGGAACCGGACCACACTTAGCAACTCTTTGCCATGGATCCAAGTACAAAACTGTCTTTTAAAACCTGACGATTTATCTGACTAGTCTGTTTTATTTTTGCTGCCCTGCAAAACACTTTGTCACCGGGATTTGAAAAGTTCTCTACAAATAAAGATTATTATTATTATTATCATTATTATGATATGAATTTGCAAGATAAAGTAATCACTGAAACAAACCATAAACCTCAATAAGTGGAGTATCACCTGCCACCTATTAAGCCAAACCAATTAATTAATGACATTTTTCCCATTAGCAATCTCTAGTGGTTTGAGTTGTAAAAGTGGACCAGAATCCATCAGTTTGTCATTCATGAGCATGTCTCATTCTTAAGAAACTTTCTAGTTCTGATATTTCTTAACGCAGTAAATAGGCGTACATCGTTGTACATCGTTCAGGTTTAAGCCAAATATGAAAAAAAAGAACAACAACTGCAATAACCATCGTCCACCAAAAGATGGCGCTGCACCGCAGGTTTCATTTTGTGACTTTCAGTCAGAGACAGTCACACTCACCCAGCGCCATCACCACGGTGCCGACCCTGACCGTGGCTACGTGGTTGGTGGCCAGGCACTCCCAGCCCCCGTGGTGGTCCTTGCTGAGGGGTTGCAGCAGGAGCGAGCCGTTCTCCAGCACCGAGTACGGGGAGCGAGGCGTCGGGCCAATCTAGTACGGAACCACGACAAGCGGTTGGTGATGCGGGTGAAGGATGGACGTCACTGGTGTGTGTGCAGCAGTAGTACTGTTCACCCATTTACCTGTTCACCTGTTTACCCGTTCACACACACACACACACACTCCCACATAGATCAACAGACATCTCGGGCCCCACCTTGCTCCAGGTAATATTGGGGGCGGGGTCTCCCTTCCCCTCACAGGGGACGATCAGCTCCCGGCCCACCTCTTGCAGGTACTCGGCCCGTGGGGTCACTCGGAACGCAGGAGGGTCCTGGATGGATGCATATATATTTTTCAAAACGTATCGTATGGTGTTACAAACAATATTAGCAGAATCGAAATACATATCGTTTCCGCACTCACGCAAAAACCATCACAAATATTTTTGTATGTTATATCTCTTAAATGGTAAATGCGCTTTACAGTTGCCTCACATTGCCACTGTGTTGTGTTATTATGAAACATATTTTCCTAGTTCCGGGGGCTCAGCGCACCTTGAGGACCACCAGGGTGGGCTCCGACTGGCCCATGGTGCCGTAGCTGTTGTAGGCGGTGCAGGTGTAGATGCCCACGGCGTTGTCGTTCACCGTGGTGATGAAGACGGAACCCTCGGAGTTCACCATCCAGCCGGGAAACTGCGCCGCAGGGAGGGGCCGTTGATTATTATCAGTTTAGGA
>PIJE02000984.1:159777-180638 GCA_002895965.2 Coryphaenoides rupestris | reverse complement strand
CGCGGATCCTCCATCTCTCGCACTCGTCGTCATCTCTTCCTCTCTCTCTCTCTCTCTCTCTCTCTCTCTCTATCTCTCTCTCTCTCTTGCTAGCTCTATCTCTGTCTCTCTATCTCTCTCTCTCTCTTGCTAGCTCTATCTCTGTCTCTCTATATATATCTATCTTTATCTAGAGCCCTATTTAAATGGACACACACAGGGACACACACACAGGGACACACACACACTGATAAAGGTTAGACCAAAACCTTTTCATTTTCCTCTAAATTGAATTGAGCATGAGCCCAGCTGGGTGCAATGAGGAGAACCTGTGTTTTATATCTCTGCCTTTATACTCCATCCGAATAATTTTAATTCACACACACACACACACACACACACGCACAGAGTCACATGCGAGAGCTTAGTTAGAGGTAGAAGCAAGGAGTTCAACTTTGAAAGTTTGGGCTTCTAATTAGGTGAATTAGTGGTAGATCAAAGGGGTGAGAGAGAGAGAGAGAGAGAGAGAGAGAGAGAGAGAGAGAGAGAGAGATAGTATATACTATATATATATATATAGTATATACTGTATATATATACTAATCACATACTCAAACAGACAAATGCACATA
This sequence comes from Coryphaenoides rupestris, assembly GCA_002895965.2. NCBI lineage: Eukaryota > Metazoa > Chordata > Actinopteri > Gadiformes > Macrouridae > Coryphaenoides > Coryphaenoides rupestris. Next base: position 180,027 of record PIJE02000984.1, on the reverse strand, counting down.
GCACAGCATCGCATAACACAAACATACACAAGTATAATGTACGTTGTACACACACATGCGTAAGAAAGAAATGCACTCAAACTGACACACACACACACACACACACTGTACGTAAACACTCAAGCAGACGGATACAGATGCGTAAGATTACACATGATCCTTCTCCCATTCAAATCATTGATCATCACATTAGCATGTATCCATATCTGGCAAATCTGCATCATTGATAACATAACTTTCTGAAAACTCGCTGAAAACTCGCAGGCAAAGTCGCAAGTTTGGAGGTGGTGCCGACTGAGGTGTAAATTTCCCGGTGCCCGGAGAGGAAGACGAAGGAATGTCTGATTGTTACACACTTCACTCGCGGCCCAACACACACACACACGGCACGCACACACACACACACACACACACACACACACACACGCACAGCCACACGCACACACACACGCACACACACACACACACACACACGGAGCTCATCGTATTTAATAGCGGTTGCCACAGGAAAACAAAGCCGCAGCACTGGCTGCTCTCGTCCAATTTGGTCTTAATTAAGGAGGGAATACACTTTGATCCGGTAGACTGTCATCACAGTCCAGCCCAGCACCGGTGAGCTGCAGAACCAACCATACGTACGCTTAGCTCCCCACTACCACCACCACCAGCACCCTGCCCCCCCACCACACCCAGTCATACTCTGCTGGGTTTTTCCATTCATGCATCGTTTGAAGTCAACAGAGATGAGGGGGGGGGGGGGGGGGGCGGGCAGAAACATTCTATTCCGACTACCTGAGCCTGTGCGTGTGTGTATGTGTGTGTGTGTGTGTGTGTGTCATGTGGCAATGAAACAGAGGATTGCCTCTGATAGTTAGGTGGCTGGCGGTGGCACTGAAAGGTAGGCAAACGAGGTCCAGTTGGCTGGCAGACGGAAGGTTGCTGGTTCAATCCCCATGGCTGCCCCGCCCCCCCCCCCCCCCCAATATCAAAGTGTCCCCGAGCAAGACGCCTAATATCCTCAACTGCTCCCGACAAAGGCGGCCGTTGCCTTGCATGGTTGACACCGCCGGCGGTGTATGAGCGTGTGTGTGTCTGAGTTGTATCTTTGGATAAAAGCGCTCCATAAATACAGTCTTCTTACCAGTTCGCAACACACAGCCTTTGGAACGACAGGAATGCAGTGTATTATAGCTGTATGCTAAGGCCTAATGATGGGTGTTTCGTGTTTAGATCACTTTGGCCCATTGTTTGCCTTGTTGTGGCTCCTTAACATTGTTTTGTCCGTTCTGTCTATGAAGCTTTCTTTCCATTGTTCGAAAAACTTCCACTACAAAAGATATATACAGTATATATATATATATCCGTCCCTACGTACACAGATCTGGGTTGATGCTGGTCTGGTTGGTCTTGAAGCGAAAGTCGGCGAAAGTATAGCTCCACCAGCTCCACGACTTTAAGGTAAAGGTGGAGAATAGGAAGGGGAACAGGCAGAACTTATGTGGTGCAGGCTTAGTTTGGAAACGAGGGTGGTCTCTCTCTGTGTGTGTGTGTGTGTGTGTGTGTGTGTGTGTGTGTGTGTGTGTGCGCAAGGAGTGATTGACTTAGTTGCGCTAAATCAACACTGGCTCCCAGGACTAATTGTTTGGCCATACACTCTATCAGCAGGGCATGCCAAATCCTGTCACCCCTAATAGCCCCGTGTCTAAACATCTATCGCCTCCATTTTCTACACCGTTTTCTATTTTTTGTTGAGAAGGCCATTTCAAAAATGCGGAAAGCTATTAAGGCTTTCAAGAGTGAAATAATGTTGCTATGGCACGTACACTCTCTTTTAAATACAAAGGAAAGCTTTTTATTTCCTTAATGGGGTTTTTTTCCAGCTAACCCGTCCTCCTTATTCTTCTCTTTATTCCTTTTATCATTATTATTCTTCTGTCACTTGTGGTTTCTTTCCCTTTTTTTTTTTTTCGCTATCTCCTCATTACACTGAATACATAGTGGCTCCCTGGCTGGCCGTGCTGAATGTGGTGGGTTATCTCTGAGGGCGCAGCTGCGTAGGTGCAGATAGGGCCGCGTGACGGCAGCCGCCATTTTGTGTGCGGGACACGCTGCTTGGGGCCTTTCTTTAACTACAAACATTGGCCAATAATTCTGCGACGCGACTCGGCGCCCGCTCAACCGTCACCCCACCCACCGCAAAGCGCGTTCCCACTTTGTTCCCAGCGCTGTCCGACCCGGGCCCCATTGTGCGGACGTTCTCTGTGTTTCGGGCTAATTAAACTGTGTTTTGATTTAATTGTCTTGCTGTCTGCTGAAGTGAACTGTGGGTAGGCGAGCTGCAGACAGATTAGCCAAATCGCCACCACTTACCGTGTGTTATGTTGTGCGAGTGTCTCTTCGATCCTTCAATTGACTCTTAACTTTCTTGCCTAACTTTAGTTAAGTGCTCATACTAGTTTTATTCGTTCGCTATTAATGTGACACTTTTCTATTGTCTATTACGATGGTGCAGCATAAACTGGAGATAATATTTGTATCTAGAATGACAGAACAAGTAGTAGTAGTAGTAGTAAGTAGTGAATAATATGCCTGGAATCTGGATGCTGGTCTTTAAATAAGTTGGCCACATAACTTTGTTTTTCCCAAGATTACACACGATCCTTCTCCCATTCAAATCATTGATCATCACATTAGCATGTATCCATATCTGGCAAATCTGCATCATTGATAACATAACGTTCTGAAAACTCGCTGAAAACTCGCAGGCAAAGTCGCAAGTTTGGAGGTGGTGCCGACTGAGGTGTAAAGTTCCCGGTGCCCGGAGAGGAAGACGAAGGAATGTCTGATTGTTACACACTTCACTCGCGGCCCAACACACACACACACACACACACGGCACACACACACGCACACACACACACACACACACACACACACACACACACACACACGCACACACACACACGGCACTATCCTCAGCAGACCTTGCGGCCAGGCATGGAGGAGCTGATTTGGCACAACTTCCATCTCTGTTGTCCTCCTCGGTGACTTGCTCCAACCCATTTTCTAAGTTGATCAGCCGCCTTCTTCTCTCCTTCTCTGTTCTCTCTCCCTCCCTCTCTCTCTCTTTCTTTCTCTCTTTCTCTTGTCTAGTCTTTCGGTCTGTGTTGTGCCTTCTCTCTTTTGCTCTCTTTCTCTCTCTCTCCTTCTCTCTCTCTCTCTCCTTCTATCTTTTAATGAGATGCTGATAACTCTGGCCCCCCATCACTGACTCATAGTTTAGTCAAACTGTGTCAGTGGTTCCAGTGGATTCTGTTCATTCTGCTCCCTCTCCTTTCCATGTGTGCGTACTGGGAGGTGATGTAACACACAACAAATAAACACACACAATTTCTTTCTTTCTTACTTCCTTTCGTCTCGTTGAGATGCTGTGGTTTTGTTTGCTGTGTCCATATGAGCAGAAATTGAGGGGGGGGGGGGGGGGGCAGTGTGTGTGTGTGTGTGTGTGGTGTGTGTGTGTGTGTGTGTGTGTGTGTGTGTGTGTGTGTGTGTGTGTGTGTGTGTGTGTGTGGTGTGTGTGTGTGTGTGTGTGTGTGTGTGTGTGTGGTGTGTGTGTGTGGGTTGTGGTGTGTGTGTGTGTGGTGTGTGTGGTGTGTGTGTGGCTTGCTGAAAAACCAAAGTTAATAGAGAGAGGTGGAGAGAGGAGGAGAGAGAGAGAGAGAGAGAGAGAGAGAGAGAGAGAGAGAGAGAGGAGAGAGAGGAGGTGAGAGGAGGAGAGAGAGGAGAGAGAGGAGAGAGAGAGGAGAGAGAGAGAGAGACAGAGAGAGGAGAGAGATAGAGAGAGAGAGATGGGCGTGAGACATGAATCTCATCATGTCTCTTCCTCTCTCTATCCCTCTCTCTCTCTCTCTCTCTCTCTCTTTCTGGTCCTCCCCTCTGCCTCTCCGCTTGTCCTCTCCTCCCTCTCTGGCCTCCTGGACCGCGAGACGACAGAAGCGCTTACGGCCAATGTCCCATCATTCCCAGAGCTTGCATGTGCCCCAAATTCAGCCAATCTATCCTGAATTGTGAAACTATATCATATATATATATATTTTTATAATCCAAAAAAGTGAAGATTTGTCGTTTTATTTTTGGATTGAGCAGTGTCACGCGATTTACAGTTTTAACAAAACATTTGTCCTCTCCCTGCCTCTCAGATATGTCAAGCAAAACACAGTTTGGTCATGTACATTTATGATAATCCTTTCGAATGTATCTCTCTCTCTCTCTCTCTCTCTTTATCTCTCTCTCTCGCTCTCTCTCTCTTTCTCTTTCTCTTTCTCTCTCTCTCTGCCCTCTGCCCTCACTACCCCCAGCCCCTCCCGTACAATTAATTTCCCTTCTCCCAAAATATGGAGGGATAGGCTTGGGAACTGTTGAGTCCTGAGGTCCTGAGTCTCCAAAACCCGCGCCGGAAGAATCCCGAAAAAGTTTGAGATGGTGGATATTTTTAAAAGAAGCCCCCTGTGCTCATCGCCAGGTTATCTGGGCTACAAGACGCCATTTTCTCCCTCCATCTTCTCCACCTAGCCTTTGGGTATCACGAGCTCGTCACATACTGTTACATTTGACAGTGTGTTGATCCCCATTGCTTCTTTCGAACTGAATTTAAATGAAAGGAAATGAAAAAGAAACCCTTTTATATATATTTTTTTAAATCATTTTGTTAACGGTGGTGATGTCACAGAGCAACAAAATCCAAATTAATCATTTTGCAAATCATTATCTCTCCGCTGCTTTGCCCTGTCATTGACGTTGTTGTTGTTGTTGTTGTTATTTTGTTGCTGTTGTTTTTCTTTTGCGTAGGGTGAGGGTAAACTATTCCAAACCGGTTATTTGTGTGACTCACACACAGCGAGCAGGGACACAGGGGCATAGAGGCCCCCGTAAAGTAGGAGGCGAAAACACAGGAAACCAGGAGAGAAAAGAACTATTGAAACTAACCCTGGGCCACACGAACACAAAAAAAAGAAACAAGTTCTCATCAACTTCCACGTTCTTTCAAAACAGCACACTCCCCCTCCCCCTCCCCCCACTTTCCCACCCCTCCACCCCCTCCCTCCCTCCATCCCTCCCTCCCTCCCTCCATCCCTCCCTCATTTGTTCTCATCTTTAGCTCGTAGCTCGGGGGGCAGCAGATGTAACGTAACAGGAAGAAATTCATATCTCTGGGTTATGTGCTCTTCCTCTCCAACCCGCTCTCTCTCTCTCTCGCACCGTAACTTCTTCTTCTCCTTCTTCCTCTTCTTCTTCTTCTCGTCTTCTTTGATGGTGGGGTTGGGATTAAAGTGTAAGTCTCAACTCAGCCTTTATTAGAGGGGGGCTTAATTTAATTAGCTGGCACCGCGTGAGACGACCCCCCCCCCTCCCTCACCCTGCCGCTCCCCACTTCTCCATCCATCTCCCCCCCACCCTCCTCTCACCCAGCCGTCTCTGTGTTGCCGTACTCAAGGTTTCCGACGCTTCGAGGAGGAGAGGGAGAGCGGGGAAGAAAAGAGTGAAGGAAAAGAAAAGAAGAAAAAGCTGTGGAAAGAGAGAGAGAGAGAGAGAGAGAGAGAGAGAGAGAGAGAGAGAGAGAGAGAGCGAGAGAGAGAGAGAGAGAGAGAGAGAGAGAGAGAGGGGAGAGAGAGAGAGAGAGCGAGAAGAGAAGAGAGAGAGAGAGAGAGAGAGAGAGAGAGAGAGGGTGTGTTTGGACAGCCACGGCAGGCGGAAGACGGGAAGGCGAGCTTTGCACACGCAGCAGTAGAAGATGTGCTGATGCTCCAAACCTCCGGTGGATCCCAGCTCGGATGGCCAAAAAAATAAATGGCCGAAATTCAGGAAAGCGCATGGAAAAGGGGGACACCCAACAACTAAAATATGAATGAACGCACTTCGCAAAGTGCTCCAGCAAATGAAAAAACACACACTTCAACAACACTGGCAAGTGGCATTTGGATCTCTCTGGTGTGTGTGTGTGTGAAAGCAAAACATAAATAAACCCAGTTTTAAGTCATTATAATTAATTCCGCGTCAGTAAAACGGAAAACTCAGCGATCGGTGTTTACCGTCGCAGGACCCGGGGACATTACCGAGGGAGTGGAGGCAGCCTCATTCTGTCACGGTGCTGGACGGCCAGATGAGGAAACACGACCTCACCACAGCGTTTCCTGGCCCTCTAACTGGGCCACCCTCGTCATCCTGGGCTCTGTACCACCACCGCCGCCGCCGCCGCCGCCGCAGACAGAGTCTTTAGCGGTCTATGAATATGTGTTGGAGCATTCCCCATGCCGATGCCGGTGCCGGAGCTCCCCTCCGCTGTCCCTGTCTCACCCCTGTCTCACCCCCCCCCCGCCCCCCTCCCCCCTATGTCTCCTTAACCACTGTCCCTGTCTCACCCCCCCCCCCCCCCTCCCCCTGTCTCACCCTGTCCCAGACGACAGGCATGGGCATGCTTTGGCACACATGCATGTCGCACATACTACATACCACGAACATGCACCCCCACTCTCTCATACCCGCACGCACACGCACACACACACACACACACACACACATGCACACACACACACACACACACACACACACACACACACACACACACGTTTTTTCACGTTTGATTAAAAAGTTATTGTGAGTTAATGAGTTTGAATTAGTGCTCTAAGCAAGATTATCAGAGGACAAGCGGATCCTTGATGCGTTAATTAAAACTCAATCGGACGATCATGTGCTCCGAGCTGAATTGATGGTCACTGTTGGGAAATTTCCCTTCCTTTCATTTATTTTTTCCAGTTAATTAGTCATTGTATCTCCACTGTAAAGAAAATATGAAATGCTAATAGCTATTAAAAAACCAAGAAGGAATGTACTTAAAATAAAGTGGAGCAATCGAAGCAAACACAAAACAGTTGCGGCACAGCGGAGGCAATCATACCAGCGGCACCAGCGGGGACCCACCGGGGCAGCAGCGCTCGTATATATTTCTCATTTTACTCTGTTCTCTGTATATCCACTCGACTATGCTAACCCAGACAAGAAAACATTAAAGGTGGCTAACAACCTCAGCAGCCGCGAGTTCATTCTTTCCCTCCCGTAACTCCTGCGCTTGCTTCCTCGTTTCTGTCGTCTTGTTGTTGCTTGTCTTTGCTTTGCCTTTTGATGGGCGTTCCCAGATAGCTTTATTTCCCCGGGGAGACGCGGCAGCAGTAGCAGCGGCAGTAGCAGCGGGCCGGGGGTTAGCTAGTAGCAGCGGTGGGCGCGCCGCGGCTCCAGGGGGCTGGTGGGTGGGCGGGTGTGCGGGTGGGTGGGTGTGCGATGATAGCCGCGGCTGACGGCTCCCCCGTACCATCGCCTCCACCCTCAGGGGAGTTCCGTCGTCTCCAAATCCCGCGCGTCAACACCACGTCGCCCCCGGCAGCCGCAGAACGCATTTGTAGCAAGCTAGCATCTCGTCGCAAGAAAGATGGAAAATGGAAAGGAAAGAAAACGGAAAATAAAAACACACACTAGTCACTTTTTTCTTTTTTGCGCATTTACTTTCCGCACACAGTGTTTTGAATATAAATACCATCATCAAATATCTATAGTTAAAAAAGTCGGCAATCTCCTGCCAGCCCATGATATATATGCATGCCGGGCGAGCACTCGCGGGGTCCCGAACCAGAGGTTGGGCAACACTAGCAAAGAAAACCCACAACCTAGTGACTTGCCTATGTTTGATGTGCTTATTTATTGTGTCGTTGAAGTTGTCGGCAACAGAATTCAAAAGTCATTTTATTCAAACCCATTTTATTCAAATGTCAACGTCCCATTGAGATTGAGATCTTATTTTTCAAGAGCGAAGACGGAATCGATTTGTTGCTGTATGATCGTGAGAAAACATTGGAGCGTACACATATAACGAGAAACAGGTGCAAAGACCGTAGATATTGACAAAGAGCCTCACTGTCTAAAAATAAAACATGTGAAAACATCAAATATGCATTGACTTATTGACCAATACACCAAAATAGACTGCAGTCATAATAGGACTGGCTGCTATGGCTGCTAATATAACAATATACTGTATATACAGTAGCAATAAACAATGATTTCTGGTAAAGCCTATTTTTGTATATTGCTGTGTGAATTAAACACTTAACAAACGTAAAGTACTGAGTATGTATTACACTAAAGTTCTCATCAAGAGCTTGTATAAATAATAGAACCGCTAGTGTCTGGCAAGCTCAGAAGATTACATCACTGCAGCCTTTAAAACCATGGAAAGACCACATTTATCACAATATGACGATATTAGGATATGCAAAATCTAACATGATATCTTGTCTCGTATCACAATGTCGATATATGATATTGATGTATTGCCCAGCCAAGTCATAAATCTCAAACAAAGAAAGCTACTACATTACTCTCTCTCTGTCTCTGTCTCTCTCTCTCTCTCTCTGTCTCTCTCTGTCTCTCTCCCTTACAGAGAGAGAGACAGATGGGCAGATGTATCACAAACGCATGGCTGCCATTCCTACTGCGTCATCCTAACTTTCACTTTCCAGCTTGTTCTGGCCTCATTGTTTTCTCCTTTCTTTAATTTAATCAACTTTTTAAAGATTCTTTTCAATCGAATGATTTCACATTCTCTTACACGGACTCTCTCTCTCTCTCTCTCTCTCTCTCTCTCTCTCTCTCTCTCTCTCTCTCTCTCTCTCTCTCTCTCTCTGTGTCTCTGTCCCTCTCTATCATAGTGGGCGGTAATACCCCCCACTATGATTAAGCTGAGCGTAATGCCATTTACATTAACTTTTACAACCTGGTCGTCGGGCGGCACACCGCGGCTACAATAACATTCACTCAGAGGGCAATAACTCCAGTTAAGAGACACTCCTGCAAGCGCCTGTGCGGAGCCATAAAGGGGTTATTGTTTCTGTGTGTTAGTGTGTGAGCTCAGCATCACGTCCTTATGGTTCCGGGGGCCAACATATGCTACAGTCAATGGAAGCTAGCTGCCCCTGTCCTACCTTAGAAAACCCCTCATTTTTGCCTTTGGCTGTGAAATACATTTGAGCTTCGGCTGTTCTGCATCTTATTCTGCATGGCCGCTATGGCGTCCGTTGCACTCTTAACCGCCCCTCAAAAGGAGGGATCGCCCCACTCTGCGTTCCTTCTCAAGGTTTCTTCTTTGTTCTCGCCCTTCGCGGGGGACTAGGGCTACGGCTAGGGGGGTATGTGTCATAAATATACGGCCCGTGAAGCCCTTTGAGACTGTCTGTGATTAGCGGCTATGCAGATAAAATTGACTTGACTCGACTTGCTCTGGATTGAATCCTCACCGACGGGGTGGTCTATATGTTACCGACCCATTGAGTGCGAAGGCCCTGAAGCACTGCACTGACGTACAGGAGGTCTGCGGCACCGTCAAGCATGAAATTCCAGGTTATTGATCATTGGATCTTTGGATTAAAAAAAATCATTGGCTCAGAACGTGTGTACAAGGAGTAGCCATTTAAACATGGATGGATGCATTATAACTGCATGTGAAGGAGGCCCTGTGAGCATATATGAGTGTAGAAAGCAACGTGTATGCATGCGTGAGGGAAATTAGAATGCTGGTCCGCACAACGGATCACGGAAGTTACGGTTGAGATGGCGATACATGAATCAGAATCAGAATAGTATTTAGAAACGGCGTTATTGCCTTAGTTTTTTTTAAGTACATTCCACACCTATGTCACAACAACACACAACAGGTATGTACTGTATATGTACTATATGCCTTCAATCAAATAACACGGCATCTGCTACGGCCGCTCAACGAGATGAGTTGTTGCGTTTTGCTGAATAAAGTGGCGGTCCCAGGGGGGGGGAGCCTCCTGCAGGGGGACGGATCGTATGTGTGCGGCTGCCACTCCCACCACATCATCCTCACTTTCCCGCTCTTTCTGGACTCACCGCTCTCTCTCTTTTTTTTAGCGATTCATTTTCCCAGACTCACAGCCCCACCCCACACACACACACCTCGTCGCCACCACACACACACACACACACAACACACCACACACGCCTCTAAAGAGTTTAACATGGTTCTAACGATTGTTTTCTTCTCTTCATTTTCTTTCGTGAACGTGATAATGATCCCTTTCTGTGGGTTGATTATGATTGTCAATTGTCAATATTGTCTTTTCTCTGGTTTATTGTTTCAGCTGTCATGTAGAGATGATGAGATCTACATCAGTGTTTTGAGGCGACTGCAGGTGGTACATCTTGTACCCCTGGTGGGTGCGTGAGGGTACTGCAGGTATATCATATAAAATAATATAGATCATTGAAAATAAATATATTTGAAATTCACCCATTCATACACCGATGGCGGAGTCAACCATGGTAGGTAACAACCAACACGTCAGGAGCAAGTTAGGGTTAGGTGGTGTCTTGCTCAGGGACACCTGACACTCAGCTAGGCGGAGCCCGGGGATCGAACCAGCAACCTTCCCGTTAGCAGACAACCGCTCTTACCTCCTGAGCTACTGCCGCCAAATGTTTGCTAAATAAGCTCACTGGGAGCGTATTCAGCACTGCTGACTTTGTCTCCCCACCATTTCCCGTAGGAGTAGCTGTGTAGGCACTCTCTATGTGTATGGATCTATTTTCTACCGCTTGCCTGTGAGGTTGACCGCGAAAGGACTTGATGACAATTTAGCAGTACACCTCAAGTCAAAGGTTGGGAATCGCTGACCTTGTGGGCCCAGATTAAAATATCTTAACATTTAAACATTGCTATGACTGGCTTGGAGGCAAGGTTTTGAAAGTTTTTCCTCTTTGTAAAAGTGTTATTTTTCTCAACGTGTATGTGTATGTGTGTGTGTGGATCTGTACACCCCACTAAATGCGGCATCTGCGTGTGCTTGTGAGTGTGTGTGTGTGTGTGTGTGTGTGTGTGTGTGTGTGTGCGTGTGTGTGTGTGTGCGTGCACTCGCGAGGCGCAGCCCTTGCAGTGGATCAAGCCAGCTGCACCGATGAGAATTCAGAAGTCCGCCTCATTACCTGTGAGCACAGAGCCGGAGCGCCGCCGCCGCCGCAAATTTAGCAGATTTTCCCGATCGCTGCAACTTGGCTTCTGGCGATGGCGGCGATTGGGGGGGGGGGGGGCCGGGGCGTGGCGCTGGGGAGGACTTCAGCCTAAACTTCCACCCCCCGCTGATAAACTGTAGAACCAGCGGAGTACCTGAAACCCTCCCCAATCCCCCCCACCCCAGCATGCCGTTTGCGTGCTGCCTGGCCAGTTCCTCCTCTCTGTCCCTCCTGCTCACGCCCCACTGCCACGCCCCCCCCCCCCCCCCCCCCCCCACGCTGTGGCCTTCACGGCTGTGATTGAGTTACACAGTCCACCGTATTGATGTGAGCTGTGTGTCGCTCCGTGGTGATTTTTTTTGCTGAGGAGTGCATATAAGTAATGATCTGTGGATGTGCTGGATTAGTGTACATGGTTATGCACACACACACACACACACACACACACACACACACACAAGCAAACACAGGCAAGCACCACACACACACACACACACACACACACACCATTACATAGTGATTGTTCATTATGTCCATCCATTACCAGCGTTTGGCGGGAACCGGCAGTGGCTGCTGCCTCCTGACATAAAACCAACAGTCTGGGTTCTCGCCATTGTGCCTTTATGGCGGCCGTTAAAATACGCTCAGTCTCTGACTGGTGCTATCTGGATGGGAGCAGGCCTGCAGCGAGGTGCAGCTAGGCCGAGCACAAGGCAGGCAGGCCGAACACAATCATATTTTTTGCGTCAACAAACTTTGGTGCCAGGTGTGTGCCAGAAAAAAACACAGCACAGCAGATTAGAAGAGAAATTAGCTAATTATCCTTACCAACCATCGGGCCATAAAGCAGACCAGTGAAATATGTGTATGAATGAATGATGCTGATAACTAAACAGCTCCCACCCCTCCTTCAGTGGGGTTCCTTCAGTGCCACAGGACCAGCTGCCTCAGCAGGGCCAGCAGATGGGTGCCACCGGAATATACAGTATATATATATATAAATATACACTGAAAATATATATGGAAATGCACAGATTGAGCCATCATTTGATCCGTCAGCTGCTTATTGCTTATAAACACTAACAACCGTCTCGGAAAGCACACTAACACACACACACACCACACACACACACACACACACACGAACACACACACACACACACACACACACACACACGTGCACGCCCAGAGTCCACACAACCAGCAACCGCTCACCTTTTACGAATTACCATGCCAACACGTCTGGCAGTTTTCATTTGCAACAGCCAGCCTCACAAAATAACGTTTTTTATGCTGCAGCCTCTTCTGGGGCACGGTGCATGACCAGACTGACCCCTTTTTCAGCTGTTTATTTTTATGTTACACTGTCCTTGCGCACAACGCCTCGCCCAAGACCCCCCCTCGCCAACCCCGGTCACGGATGAAATTCAATTATCCCCAAACTGCCGCTCTTCAGGAAAATCATTATCCCGTCCGCCAACGCCGCCGCCGTCCCGACCGCGGCCGCTCATATCTTAATTACAGCCGATTTCCCGGGCGTTGCTCGGATGGCACCACGGGAAAATGCCAGGACACCGGATCAGGGGTAATTACCCTCCTAATATGACATCTTTACTCTGGGATTGGATGACCCGCTGTGTCCACGGTTACTGTCCATTTTCTATCTGGGTGTAGGGGGGGCGTGGGGGGACGGAGTGCGCGCAATTCTTTCGGCCTCGGTGGCCATCAGTTTTGGTTTTGCAGCGAGACAGCTGACACAAACCCTTCTTCTTATTTGACCCCCGGCGGAGTTCAGGGGCCTCTGGTGAACCCAGGAGCCCGCAGATCGTAGGATCGTAGTGCTGGGGGTGATACGTGGACGTCGTGATAACTTTTCCGAATGTAGCCGGCTGCATGCTTTTTTGAGGCATATTCAATTGAGTTCTTTGGGAGGAAAATGAAGTCTGGAGGAAGTGTCACCTCAGGGGGAATATACACAGGGAAGCCACACACCACAAAAAAAGAAGGTACTTTACCGTTTTTGTTTTTTGTGTGATATGGTTTCAAGACGTGTTGAACAGCCAAGAACAGAGAATCCCCCCTAAAGTGACGGAAGCGTCAAAATCTGTGCCTCACAGAAGTGATTCTTGAGTGTCGCAGGTAGCAGTGAGCCCTACAGCGTAGCCTCGTAATGAACTGTGACCGCCAAGTCGCGGGGGCTGAAGGGTGTCTTCTGGTCTCCCTCCCCCCCTCCCTCGCTTCTCTCTCTCCTCCCTTCCCCATCTTCCATTTGTGTGTCCCATCCCATCTTTACCCGTCTCCCCCTCTCCCCGCCTCCCACTCCCTGTCACCCTCCACCTCCATCTGCACCTCCCCCTCCCTCCCTCTCTCTCTCTCTCTCTCTCTCTCTCTCTCTCTCTCTCTCTCTCTCTCTCTTCACATATCTCCACATCTCCGACTGGCCCTGCCAAGCGGATTGGCTAATGACAATGGTGCAGTCCTGTGGAGCTGTTGTAGAGAAAGGGATTATTGACTTGGGGAGGAGGGGGGTGTGTGGGTGGAGGAGGAGGCGGAGGGGGGGGGGGGGTGAGAGATTTACGTCGGGGGCCAAGGGGGGCTGCCGGCGGAGAGATAGATGGAACACATCATTGAGTTTGGTCACTGAGTCGTGTTGCTGTGGTGCTGTGGTGGTGGTGGTGGTGGTGGTGCCACCCGCCCATGGCCGATCCACCTCTCTCTCCCGGGCGCGGCCAACCGGGCGCGGCCAACCGCCACCGCACCATCACCACCACCGCCCCTGTGGAGGAGGAGGAGGAGGAGGAGGAGGAAGAGGAGAGAGAGAGAGAGAGAGAGAGAGAGAGAGGGTTTATGAGGCGTACAAAGTGGCGGTGGCAGGTCAAGCAGGGTTCAGTTGGACGATGCTTTCTCTTGCGCTTTGCGAACACCTTGTCCAGGACGGAGCAGCAGATGATGCGTGGGGGTGGGGAGGTGGGGTGTGTGTGGGGGGGTGGGGGGGTGGGGGGGCGGAGGAGCCTGGGCCACGAGGTAGGAATGAGGGGACAGGAGGGAGGAGAGCCTTGTTTTCCTGTGACAATTGCAAACGGACGTTTCACTGACCGCGCCGAAAGGACTGCCGGAATTGGAATTCTGAAAATGGCTGAAAGGGTGGAAAATAAGCTGTGTTGAAATGCCTTCACCACCGCTGTATACGTGCTGCTGTTTATATATGCAGGGATGCGAGGCAACTTTTTATGTGGCCTTAACTGTTGTCGTCGTCGACATTGCGGACTACGAGTTTGTATCCAATCATTCCATGTTTATTTTATTTTATTTTTTTGTGCTTTTTTTATTGCACCGACAATAAAATAAGAACTGGTGGACTGCCAACATCCCTCTTCTAGCTTAAGACAACCTGGTAGGGGGAAACAAATAATTTCATCTTCAGATGTAAAATGACACTTGCACACACACACACACAGACACACACACACACACACACACACACACTCTTGGGTCCCTCCAAGCAGCAGATTTTAACTTGCATTGTGTGTGTTTGTTTGTTTGTGTGCTATTCATTCAACACACAAAATCAAAATTGAAGCCGTCGCCTTCGTTGTCCATTTTGTACATATGATTGGTGCTGTCTCTCTCTCTCTCTCTCTCACTCTCTCTCAATTCAATATCAATTTCAATTTAAAGAGCTTTATTGGCATGGTAAACGTACCTTTACATTGCCAAAGCGAGTGGTAAATAAAAAGTATACTTATAAAGAATTAAATATATACAGCTCAGTAAGAAACATTTTTATTAAATTATTATATATATATATATATACAGTGTATAAATATATATATATATAGTACTCTCTCTCTCTCTCTCTCTCTCTCTCTCTCTTCTCTCTCTCTCTCTCTTTGTGGTGCATCCTGGGAAATTATGCCTTTATGAACCTAGCCACCATATGACACACGCCGTGGGCTGTGTCGCCGGCAGCATATTTGCCTGCCATGTTCGCCGGCGACCATGTGTGTTCTGCCTCCCCCCGTGGATATGAAAGGATATGGATGTGAAAGGATTACCCGCCGAGCCCACAGAGAGCATATGAGCGTCCCTCCCTCCGTCCCTCCCTCCCTCCCTCCTTCCCCCGCAGTCAGCAGACTAAATAGCAACAGAACCCCCCCCCCCCCCCCCACCAAAAAAAAAAACGGATTCCCAATATAACACAATTCAAAAACGTCTGATATCCTGCCTTTGTGCAAGAACAAACACTCGTTCAATGCAACATTAGTCTCGTCCGTTCCATCCCCCCCCCCGAGTCACTATACATCCAGACTCCATAGGGGAGATGCCAACAAGACTTGACTCCCCCTCTCCCCCCCCCGTACACACACACAACACACACACTTGATGCCGATGCCTCCTCAGTGCCAGGCTGGATGGGACGGGTGGAGGGGGGGGGGGGGCTACGTGTGAGAGCGAGTCACAAGTTGTGCGATTACTCACCTAGACCCCCCACAATGGCCTGCCTCTGTCCCACGGCACAGTGGACTCACAGAACGCCGGTGCCCGCCACTAGCCCAGCGCCATATGATCACCATGGGTGTATGTGCCTGTGTGTGAGTGTGTGTTTTGTGTGCGTGTGTGTGCGTTGTGTGTTTTGTGTTTTCTTTGTTGTGTGTGTGTGTGTGTGTGTGTGTGTGTGTGTGTTGGCGTGTGTGTGTGTGTGTGATTTTGTGCTTGTGTATGCCATGGATACTTGCGTGTAAATGGGTACAGATACAGTGCACACACACACACTTTATTTATTTGTACTGTATTTTATTGTATAATACTTAATATTCAATACTTCTGGCTTCAGAGGCTATATTCCCCATTCCTACATTTTCCTTCTGGAACAGCTGATCTTTTCTTTTTTTAATCTTTATTATGTACATTGTGTTATCTTTATTATGTATATTGTGCCATTCTCAATACATATATATTTTTTTTCAATAATATATATATATATTTTTCTCTTGTTATTTTTTGCCTACTTCCTACGTACTGTCGCCTGCCATGTCACAAGAGTTTCACTGTTCAGAATGGTCCTGAGTTGTGAACACATGTGAACTTGACTTTGACATATTTGCATATGTAGATAAAAGACGAGCGCTATGCAGTGAACCCGTTTCTGTGTCCTCTGCCCTCTGCAGTGCAGTGATCCTTACTGTGGTCCTGAACTGCAGACCACCCCTCCCACCTCCTGCCAAAGTCCTCTAAAGTCATACAGAGTTTATTTATTAATTTGTTCCAGTCGGATGACAGAAGATTGATTGGATGATTGATTCGAGATTGGATAAGGGTTGGGCGAGAAAATACATTATTTTAAGGCTTTCCCTCATACCTCGTCTGGGAGAAATCCTTGCGTGTGTCTGTGTGTGTGTGTGTGTGTGTCTGTGTGTGTGTGTCGTGTGTGTCTATGTGTGCGTGTGTGTAGGTGTGTCAGTGTGTGTGTGTGTGTGCGTGTGTGTGTGTGTGTGCTGTGTGTGCATGTAGTGATGGCCCTGTGCCCGCTCAGTCAATCACCTTCCTGGGGAGATCCAATTTCTCCCTCGCCCCCCCTCAGCTACGCAAGTTGGCACTTGGCCACTCCACTACAACTCCTGAATCTTCGGACCGCGATCTACAAACATGTAGGTGTGTGTGTGTGTGTGTGTGCGCGCGCACGTGCATGTGTGTGTGTGTGTCTCTGTGTGTGTGTGTGTGTGGCTGGGCAGAGGGAATGTGACAATGTGTGCGGAGGGTTGATAAAAACAGAAGGGGTGTGTGTGTGTGTGTGTCTGAGTCTCTAGGTTGCTGCCTGCAAAATTACATGCAGATCGGATCAAATTTGTGTGCAGCTCGCTCCGTGTGGGTATATTCACGAGCGGCCACATGCGAAGAAAAGCGCGGTTCTTGGCGAAATCACTGCGATTGTGTCCACATCGACCTACACGAGCTCGACGCACGAAAATTATAAATACTTTTTTGTATTTACACCATTCGCTACCTTAAACCTCAGCGAGCGAGCACATCGACACGACAGCACGAGGTTTTCGTTACAAGCCACATCATATCAGCACACCTCTGCCAAAGCCATACACTAGCAAGTGTAGTGTGTCGCGATTAATGACTAGTGGCCAAGACGGGGTATATTCTATTTTGTATCTCGACAAGCACGCAGATGCCGCATTTAGTGGGGTGTACAGATCCACACACACACATACACATACACGTTGAGAAAAATAACACTTTTACAAAGAGGAAAAACTTTCAAAACCTTGCCTCCAAGCCAGTCATAGCAATGTTTAAATGTTAAGATATTTTAATCTGGGCCCACAAGGTCAGCGATTCCCAACCTTTGACTTGAGGTGTACTGCTAAATTGTCATCAAGTCCTTTCGCGGTCAACCTCACAGGCAAGCGGTAGAAAATAGATCCATACACATAGAGAGTGCCTACACAGCTACTCCTACGAGAAACGGTGGGGAGACAAAGTCAGCAGTGCTGAATACGCTCCCAGTGAGCTTATTTAGCAAACATTTGGTGGCAGTAGCTCAGGAGGTAAGAGCGGTTGTCTGGTAACGGGAAGGTTGCTGGTTCGATCCCGGGCTCCGCCTAGCTGAGTGTCAAGGTGTCCCTGAGCAAGACGCCACCTCACCCTAACTGCTCCTGACGTGTTGGTTGTTACCTACCATGGTTGACTCCGCCATCGGTGTATGAATGGGTGAATTTCAAATATATTTATTTTCAATGATCTATATTATTTTATATGATATACCTGCAGTACCCTCACGCACCACCAGGGGTACAAGACGTACCACCTGCAGTAACCTCACCCGCGCCACGTCGTTCAAAAACACTGATGTAGATCTCATCATCTCTACATGACAGCTGAAACAATAAACCAGAGAAAAGTACAATATTGACAATTGACAATCATAATCAACCCACAGAAAGGGATCATTATCACGTTCACGAAGAAATGAAGAGCAGAAAACAACGTAGAACCATGTTAAACTCTTTAGAGGCGTGTGTATGTGTGTGTGTGTGGTGGTGTGTGTGTGTGTGTGTGGTGGCGACGAGGTGTGTGCGTGTGGGGTGGGGCTGTGAGTCTGGGAAAATGAATCGCTAAAAAAAAGAGAGAGAGCGGTGAGTCCAGAAAGAGCGGGAAAGTGAGGATGATGTGGTGGGAGTGGCAGCCGCACACATACGATCCGTCCCCCTGCAGGAGGCTCCCCCCCCCTGGGACCGCCACTTTATTCAGCAAAACGCAACAACTCATCTCGTTGAGCGGCCGTAGCAGATGCGTTTCCTTGATAGCGGTTCTGAGAGTTCGGAAACAAAAGAGCGCAGCTTTCTTCCTCTCCACACGTACGGCGGTTTTATGTCGCCGTTACATCTCCGTGCAAAATCAGACTTTAAAGAAAAGGAAATACATTGCTCAGCAAAAATACACCCCAAAAAGAAAAGAAAAGAAAAGTAAAGAAAAGAAAAGAAAAAAAAGACGACAAAGGAAACTCTGTCGAGAACAATTGACTCAAATCCGGTTTCGGTTGTTGTTGTTGTTGGTTTTTTTTCCGATGCAAATCGAATCAACCCGAGACCCCTGAGCATTCAGTACTCCCAAATATCTCTTGCAGTATCTCTGAGGTATCTAAGGCAGTGGAATAGACAGGGGTGTTAGGGGTTTCATATCTCCTCCCACCTCCTGCCAAAGTCCTCTAAAGTCATACAGAGTTTATTTATTAATTTGTTCCAGTCGGATGACAGAAGATTGATTGGATGATTGATTCGAGATTGGATAAGGGTTGGGCGAGAAAATACATTATTTTAAGGCTTTCCCTCATACCTCGTCTGGGAGAAATCCTTGCGTGTGTCTGTGTGTGTGTGTGTGTGTGTCTGTGTGTGTGTGTCTGTGTGTCTATGTGTGCGTGTGTGTAGGTGTGTACATTTTCGTATCGGCAATTAAAACAGTTTGGACGCATTGTTTTAGCGATCGATTGACGACGATAGCCTGTTAGCCATGTAGTGCATGGTGTGCCGAGCTTATCGCGGCGATAGAATGCATTTTGTCTCGCGCTAGTTTACGAGTTGCACTTGGCCATTAATAAACTGTGAACTGGAGGTATTAAAATGTGTGTGTGTGTGTGTGTGTGTGTGTGTGTGTGTGGTGTGTGTGTGTGTGTGTGTGAGTGCATGCGTGTGGGGGGGGGGGGGGTGGTCAATACTTGAATGTAATTAAAAGGGATGAGGTCTTTATTGGCAAAATGAGAAATCAAATTGTGCCTGTGGGTATTTCAGAGGCCACAGAAGAAACCGTTTGGAAACTTTTATGGCCTCGGCTGGCAAAATTATGTTATTTATATTGAAAAAGTTTTCCTTCCGCGAGTTAAACCTGTTGAACGAGGGGTTTTGTTCAAGCTTGGGCAATATAGTTGTTGTCGAAGACTCCAAACGGGTATTTTGTATTTTTTTGCTTGCCCCCTCTGTGAAAAACGATTTGTAGTTCACAAGATGAACAAGATAAGACAAACAAAAGAAATTCACAGTTGAGGCAGTGGACGTTTCCTTGATAGCGGTTCTGAGAGTTCGGAAACAAAAGAGCGCAGCTTTCTTCCTCTCCACACGTACGGCGGTTTTATGTCGCCGTTCATCTCCGTGCAAAATCAGACTTTAAAGAAAAGGAAATACATTGCTCAGCAAAAATACACCCCAAAAAGAAAAGAAAAGAAAAGTAAAGAAAAGAAAAGAAAAAAAAGACGACAAAGGAAACTCTGTCGAGAACAATTGACTCAAATCCGGTTTCGGTTGTTGTTGTTGTTGGTTTTTTTTCCGATGCAAATCGAATCAACCCGAGACCCCTGAGCATTCAGTACTCCCAAATATCTCTTGCAGTATCTCTGAGGTATCTAAGGCAGTGGAATAGACAGGGGTGTTAGGGGTTTCATATCTCTCTCTCTCTCTCTCTCTCTCTCTCTCTCTCTCTCTCTCTCTCTCTCTCTCTCTCTCTCTCTCATTCAGATGAGAGAGCAGAGAGAGAGAGAGAAGCAAATAGGCCTCGTCTCGTCTCCTCCGTCTTGTCCCCTTTCATCCTGCGATCAGAAAAGAAGAGATGGTGGAGTGCGGGTGGTGGTGGTGGTGGTGGTGGTGGTGGTGGTGGTGTGTGGAGCCG
>PIJE02000984.1:137277-144777 GCA_002895965.2 Coryphaenoides rupestris | reverse complement strand
GTTACACCGCTGTGTTTATAGAAAGCTTATATTTTTTTAACCGTTGTTTACCTTTGGTGGCATTTTTAACCTTTACCAGCATTCTCCCCAGAGGCCTGGTGCAACCGTTAGCACCGTGTGATTTGATGCTACTTTAGGGTTTCACTTTCTAAATGCACACCTCTCGCCGAGAAATGGATGGCTAACCTTTCTGGCGGAGTTAAATCTTCCTAATGATTTGGGATTATTGGCGCTCATTAGAGGAACTGGCTAATGAGCCACACGGCCGTTTTCTCCAAGTGTGGGGTGGGATTGTGGTAGTGGCGGAAGAAGATGGAAGGTGGGTGGTCAGGTGATGCATTCACTTAAAACTGGCCATTCCCTATAATCCCAGTCTACTCAGTGCTTCTCGTTTCATGGTAGAGTCGGCCCCCTATCAAAGGTGTAAGCCGGCAATTTTCAGGTCGGGCTACCTGTACAAACAATACACAACAGCGTATCCTAGCTACAATATCACATTTCTGAACACTGACATGAGGCAACCACTTTTTAAAACCCTCAAATTGCTGATGAAATGATGAAAATATTCAACCAATAGTCAACAAACAAAGTCATAAGCTAAACTGAGCATCGCCATTGTAGGGAGACCAGACTTAGCTCCATTGTTAGCTGAGTCACCAAACTCAGCCATGTTTCTTTTCCAAAGTAGCACTCTATGCTGATGAAGTTGCTGTCAAGATTCCACTTGTATTTTCTACCCAATTCGTTGGGGGCATATTGTCCCTGGGCCGGTGGAAGGCTAATTTGTCCCAGGCTATTTAATGTGGTCCTTCAGGATGTTCCAGCCAGATAAAGATGACAAATCTCCCACTTTACTTTGGCAACCTTGATACTTCACTCCACCAAATGGACCCTTATTTTTTTTCTCAAATCCACTTTTGTTTTTGTTTTTTGAAGCTCAGTGGCTATACTGTTATTTTTTGTGCCATCACCAAAGACACTGTGGCGGTGTGGCTCTGCACTCCTTTAGGTAAATCCTGTACGTGATGTCCATGGGTGCTATCCCTCTCTATCTCCTTGATGTTTTCTACTCGCTTCAGCTTGGCTGGAACAGCGTGTCGAGGTGCTGTGTCTTGCAGCCTCCCTGAATCCTGAGCACTAACAAAGATGTCTGCTTGCGCTGCCTAATTCAAAGCCACACATTCCCCCTTGAATAATAAATGATCAGGCACCGGCGACCTATTTTGTGATGCTCTGTATTTTTGATTGTTGTGTGTGGTGTGTGTGTGTCTTGTGTGTGTATTTGCTAAAGAGTAGGTGTGGAAAGTTTTTGCCACGAAGTTGGGCGATATTCTGCTCTAAAACATGAATACAGATGTCTCTAGTTCCACAGGACTGACTCGTCGTGTCCATATCAGGTTTCCCCCTTTGAAGTCTCCAGAATATTAGCATCAATATTCATTTGTGGCTCAAGTCTTGATCAAAGCCCTGCTGCCCCAATATATTATATCTTAGGAAGAGTTTACTCCTTTTTGCTCTTAAACATCAAACTTGATTGGATCAAAGCGAGCTAACCAGTACGAACTCTGGGGGTGTCTACTGGGATTTTCGACAGTAGACACGGTCTTGACGCCAGTTTGGCCCTGGAAGATGCTGATTGGCTGCCTGGGCGGCTGGCGCTTCCCTCGCCCCCGGAGCCTGAGGAACGCGTCTCTCTCTCTCTCTCCTGTCACACCTCTACTTCCTGCCGAGGCGATGCCACGAAGACGGCGACAGAGGGCATCGCACCATCCTTGACTCCTGTGGCCTAAAAATAAATTAGACCCCCCGCAGGACTCTCTGTGTGTGGTGTGTGTGTGGTGTGTGTCCCGTGGTATGTGTGTGTGTGTGTGTGTGTGTGTGTGTGTGTGTGTGTGTGTGTGTGTGTGTGTGTGTGCATGCAATTTATTTTTAGGTTGTCTCAAGCGGTGGGCTCCTCGTCCTCCTTCTTTATGTGGCTTTCTTTCCTTCCTTCCTTCCTTCCTTCAGTCTGTCTGTCTGCCAGCCCTCTGGCTCTTGTCCTCTCTCTCTCAATCGCTTTCTCTTGTGATCTCTCTTTCTCTCACTCTGTCTCGATATCTCTCTCCCCCCCTCTCTGTCTGTCCATCTGTATCTCCCTCTTCGTCTATGACCCGCTGTATAACCCCCCCCCCCCCCCCCCCCCCCCCCCCAGCATCCCGATTCGCTTCACCTCCTCCTTGGTGAACTGTCGCTCCGATCGCTTCCCTCTGACATTTTTTTTGTTGGGGTGGTGGCGGGAGGGGCTACCATGCTCTCCTTTTTCTTTCTGTATTCGACTCGTGGTTTCCCTCTCTGACCTTTGTCCTTTCTCTCTGTTTCCGAATCCTCTCTCTCGCTCTCTCCACCCTCCTCCTCTTCCTCCTCCTCCTCCTCCTCCTCCTCCTCCTCCTCCTCTCCTCCTCCTCCTCCTGTGTCTGCCCTGTAAAACAGAGGCGATAACACCCTCAACGCCGCGCCACCGTCGGCCAGGGTTGTCTCTCCATGTGGGTTATCTGCTGTGAAATGACACCAACCCTAATACCGCCACATCCGCCTTCGTCAGATCAACTTCTGCTCTCCGCACTCGGCCCACAGACAGACAGACAGGCAGACAGACAGACTATTACCACCACCACCCTCTCACAGAGTACATCATCGGTAATCAGTGTCCAATTGCGGGTTTTTTATTCCTGGTGGTTGCTTTGCATGGAGTCCGTCTTGTTTATCTTTGGGTTTTTTTGTTTGTTTGATTTATTTTATACTTATACTTTATTTCTGCTTCCTTGTGACGGTCGGTTTTGAAGATCTGACAAATCTCAATTTCAAACGAATGCGTAAATGCATTCACTTCAAAGGATTCCCGCAGTATCTTCATTGATTGGTGTCGTTTTTGTACGGCCAACCTGTGTGTCTCATATGGTAAGGTGGTTAAGAGTAGAAATACAGTTAGATGACGTGTGTGTTGTGGTGTGTGTGCTGTGTGTGTGGTGTTGTGTGTTGTTGCGGTGTGCGTGTGCGTGTGTTGGTGTTGTGTGGGGATTCTTGTGGGGCATTCCATGATGTATCTCTCGTTATGCAACCTTGTTCAGCAAAGAGGCCGTCATAGCTAGGTTTGCCTCAT
This sequence comes from Coryphaenoides rupestris, assembly GCA_002895965.2. Taxonomy (NCBI): domain Eukaryota; kingdom Metazoa; phylum Chordata; class Actinopteri; order Gadiformes; family Macrouridae; genus Coryphaenoides; species Coryphaenoides rupestris. The sequence goes on along the minus strand of PIJE02000984.1, from coordinate 141,638 downwards.
GGCCTCCTTAAATCAATGGCCAGCCCATCGACGGCTGATATAGTCAGATAATATACCGTATCTCCTATACTGCCTGCAATGCTGCCCGTGATTCAGTACAGACTGGCACCCAGCACACACACACAGATTATGTTATCTCACTAATACCTCGTCACTGTCAAAGTCTGGGGCTGGATAGACACTAAACTCAGTACACACACACACACACACATATTCACGCATACACAACTGCACACCACGCGCACAGACGCACACAATTGTACACAGACACACACGGACACACACACTCAATCAGATTAGAATAAAAAAAGTAATCTTTGTTATTCTCTTTTAATTTTTATATATATTATTTGGCACGTTATTTTTCATGGAATTCAGGTCAGACAAACATTATAAATAGTTTCTGAGCGAGAGAGAGAGAGAGAGAGAGAGAGAGAGAGAGAGAGAGAGAGAGAGAAAAAAGAGAGAGAGGAGCAAAATAGCAGGGGAATGCTGCAGTCCTAAAAGTCTCTCTCACACATACACACACATGCGAGACAGCTTGTCTTGTTAGTGCCACGTTGCCTCTGGGACCCTCTGGGGCTCTCTGGAACCCACTGGAACTCACTGTAACCCACTGGGATCCTCTGGGACCCTCTGAGACCCTCTGGGGCTCTCTGGAACCCACTGGGATCCTCAGGGACCCTCTGGGAGCCTCTAGGGCTCTCTGGAACCCACTGGGACCCTATGGATGTGGCAAGACGGTAGCGGCAGTTTGAGTGCTGCGTAGCCAGGAAGGAGGGGAAGGGGGCTGGGCGGCCGTAACAACAATCACACCCTCCAACCCCAGCCCAGCCCCCACCCACCTCCAACCACGCGCGCCGTAGCTGTCGACTATGCACACACACACACACACACATACAGCCTACCACGCCACTTATTTCATGCTCGGGCGCCCCGGATGCTTTTAATGGGGGACACATTGACAAGTACTTTCTCTCTCTTCTCTCTCTCTCAAATTGAAATGTTCAATTGTCTCTCTGTCTCTCTCTCTCTCTCTCTCTCTCTTCAGTTCAATTTTTCAATTAAAGAGCTTTATTGGCATGGGAAACGTACATTTACATTGCCAAAGCGAGTGGTAAATAAAAAGTATACTTATAAAGAATTAAATATATACAGCTCAGTAAGAAACATTTTTATTAAATTATTATATATATATATATATCCAGTGTATAAATATATATATATATAGTACTCTCTCTCTCTCTCTCTCTCTCTCTCTCTCTCTCTCTCTCTCTCTCTCTCTCTCTCTCTCTCTCTCTTTGTGGTGCATCCTGGGAAATTATGCCTTTATGAACCTAGCCACCATATGACACACGCCGTGGGCTGTGTCGCCGGCAGCATATTTGCCTGCCATGTTCGCCGGCGACCATGTGTGTTCTGCCTCCCCCCGTGGATATGAAAGGATATGGATGTGAAAGGATTACCCGCCGAGCCCACAGAGAGCATATGAGCGTCCCTCCCTCCGTCCCTCCCTCCCTCCCTCCTTCCCCCGCAGTCAGCAGACTAAATAGCAACAGAACCCCCCCACCAAAAAAAAAAACGGATTCCCAATATAACACAATTCAAAACGTCTGATATCCTGCCTTTGTGCAAGAACAAACACTCGTTCAATGCAACATTAGTCTCGTCCGTTCCATCCCCCCCCCCGAGTCACTATACATCCAGACTCCATAGGGGAGATGCCACAAAGACTTGACTCCCCCTCCCCCCCCCCGTACACACACACACACACACACACACACACACACACAGTGCCAGCTGGGGGGGGGGGGGGGGGGGGGGGCTACGTGTGAGAGCGAGTCACAAGTTGTGCGATTACTCACCTAGACCCCCCACAATGGCCTGCTCTGTCCCACGGCACAGTGGACTCACAGAACGCCGGTGCCGCCACTAGCCCAGCGCCATATGATCACCATGGGTGTATGTGCCTGTGTGTGAGTGTGTGTTTTGTGTGCGTGTGTGTGCGTTGTGTGTTTGTGTGTTTGTCTGTGTGTGTGTGTGTGTGTGTGTGTGTGTGTGTGTGTGTGTGTGTGTGTGTGTGTGTGTGTATTTAAATGGCTTGTGTATGCATCCATGGATACTTGCGTGTAAATGGGTACAGATACAGTGCACACACACACACTTTATTTATTTGTACTGTATTTTATTGTATAATACTTAATATTCAATACTTCTGGCTTCAGAGGCTATATTCCCCATTCCTACATTTTCCTTCTGGAACAGCTGATCTTTTCTTTTTTTAATCTTTATTATGTACATTGTGTTATCTTTACTATGCATATTGTGCCATTCTCAATACATATGTATATCTTTTTTTTCAATACATCCATATATACTTTCTTCTCTTGTTATTTTTTGCCTACTTCCTACGTACTGTCGCCTGCCTGCATGTCTCAAGAGTTTCACTGTTCAGAATAGCCCTGGGTTGTGAAGCACAAACAAAAACACTTTGACTTGACTTTGACATATTTGCATATGTAGATAAAAGACGAGCGCTATGCAGTGAACCCGTTTCTGTGTCCTCTGCCCTCTGCAGTGCAGTGATCCTTACTGTGGTCCTGAACTGCAGACCACCCCTCCCACCTCCTGCCAAAGTCCTCTAAAGTCATACAGAGTTTATTTATTAATTTGTTCCAGTCGGATGACAGAAGATTGATTGGATGATTGATTCGAGATTGGATAAGGGTTGGGCGAGAAAATACATTATTTTAAGGCTTTCCCTCATACCTCGTCTGGGAGAAATCCTTGCGTGTGTCTGTGTGTGTGTGTGTGTGTGTCTGTGTGTGTGTGTCTGTGTGTCTATGTGTGCGTGTGTGTAGGTGTGTACATTTTCGTATCGGCAATTAAAACAGTTTGGACGCATTGTTTTAGCGATCGATTGACGACGATAGCCTGTTAGCCATGTAGTGCATGGTGTGCCGAGCTTATCGCGGCGATAGAATGCATTTTGTCTCGCGCTAGTTTACGAGTTGCACTTGGCCATTAATAAACTGTGAACTGGAGGTATTAAAATGTGTGTGTGTGTGTGTGTGTGTGTGTGTGTGTGTGTGGGTGGGGGAGAGTGGGAGGGGGGGTGGTCAATACTTGAATGTAATTAAAAGGGATGAGGTCTTTATTGGCAAAATGAGAAATCAAATTGTGCCTGTGGGTATTTCAGAGGCCACAGAAGAAACCGTTTGGAAACTTTTATGGCCTCGGCTGGCAAAATTATGTTATTTATATTGAAAAAGTTTTCCTTCCGCGAGTTAACCTGTTGAACGAGGGGTTTTGTTCAAGCTTGGGCAATATAGTTGTTGTCGAAGACTCCAAACGGGTATTTTGTATTTTTTTGCTTGCCCCCTCTGTGAAAACGATTTGTAGTTCACAAGATGAACAAGATAAGACAAACAAAAGAAATCACAGTTGAGCCAGTGGACGTTTCCTTGATAGCGGTTCTGAGAGTTCGGAAACAAAAGAGCGCAGCTTTCTTCCTCTCCACACGTACGGCGGTTTTATGTCGCCGTTACATCTCCGTGCAAAATCAGACTTTAAAGAAAAGGAAATACATTGCTCAGCAAAAATACACCCCAAAAAGAAAAGAAAAGAAAAGTAAAGAAAAGAAAAGAAAAAAAAGACGACAAAGGAAACTCTGTCGAGAACAATTGACTCAAATCCGGTTTCGGTTGTTGTTGTTGTTGGTTTTTTTTCCGATGCAAATCGAATCAACCCGAGACCCCTGAGCATTCAGTACTCCCAAATATCTCTTGCAGTATCTCTGAGGTATCTAAGGCAGTGGAATAGACAGGGGTGTTAGGGGTTTCATATCTCTCTCTCTCTCTCTCTCTCTCTCTCTCTCTCTCTCTCTCTCTCTCTCTCTCTCTCTCTCTCTCTCTCTCTCGAGAACAGAGAAGTATAGCATCCATGAAATAGAAAGATTTAGATATGGGACTGGCTTATATTGTCTTATTTTGTTGTGTGGGTATTGGACTAGACATGGCAGTTTTTATCCTGACGTGCTGTTTGTTCGTTGCTGTTGTTGTCGATTGCACGCAGTCACACACACACTCGCACACGCACGCACGCACGCACGCACGCACGCACACACATAAACATAATCCTCTCACACACACACACACACACACACACACACACACACACACACACACACACACACACACACACACACACACACACACAGAGAGAGACACACACACACACACACACACACACACACACACACACACACACACACACACAGACACACACACACACTCTCTCTCTCTCATCTCTCTTTTTCTCAGGATGACTTACTTCAGGAAATCTCTCAACCTGACTATGCT
>PIJE02000984.1:118370-133619 GCA_002895965.2 Coryphaenoides rupestris | reverse complement strand
GACCTTGCGTGGGACCGCCAGTCCAGATAGAAGACGCAACATGTTCCCACAACAACAGCTGCGAGTGCGTCTCAGAGGCCTCCCGGGGCAAACAGATAAGAGTGAAGCTAACTAGTCACGTAGGCCACACAGCAGAGTGGAAAGTTACCGGCCCACAAGATTAATACATCCACAACTCCCAACATTATGTATTTTATTGATTATTATTATTATTATTATTATTAATAGTGTGTCAGCTCACACTTATGTGTGTAGCAGTCAAATCCTGCTCATTGGTTGGCAGGGGAAAGGAGAAACAAGGAACCAATAATAAAATCTTCTATTCAAAATCGGAGATGGTCATTTGCATGAAGTGTGAGGAATGTCTAAATGGCTCCTTCAATCGTGAGTGTCTGTCAGCTTCTTCTCTCTCTCCATCCAAGTTGTGTATTGTACATTGGACACTTTTCCAATGTTGTTTTCCTTTCATAGTTTAATACTACATTGTAAGTATAACCATATAACCAAGTATAACATATTGATGCAAAGCAAATTTAAAATCCAATACCTTTGTGGGTGTGTTTGCCAAGCTATCATTTGGCCAGAGAAGATGGCATACTTATGATGCAAAAAATATATATATATATTTAAATGTAAATACAATTCATATGATCGTCATCTGCAAGGAAAATAATGATAAGCCTACATGTCTTGATCGTCATCTGCAAGGAAAATAATGATAAGCCTACATGTCTTGCGATCTGTCTCATTTTTTTGGGTCGCTAAAAAACCAAAAAACCCCAGATAGAATAAAAACTGCAGTCAACTGTTCCAGTTGACTGCCAGAGAGCCAGTGATTGACGCATTAAACTGTTATATTTTGTGGGGGTTTTTTGCAGTGGAAGTGAGCCGGGGGCAGGCAGTGTATGTGGCTAAACGGAGGGCTGGGTGTCTGTGGGTATACGGAGGGCTGGGTGTCTGTGGGTACATGGAGAGCTGGGTGTCTGTGGGTACATGGAGAGCTGGGTGTCTGTGGGTACATGGAGAGCTGGGTGTCTGTGGGTACAAGGAGAGCTGGGTGTCTGTGGGTACATGGAGAGCTGGGTGTCTGTGGGTACATGGAGAGCTGGGTGTCTGTGGGTACATGGAGAGCTGGGTGTCTGTGGGTACATGGAGAGCTGGGTGTCTGTGGGTACAGAGCTGGGTGTCTGTGGGTACATGGAGAGCTGGGTGTATATGGGTATAGCTGGGTGTCTGTGGGTACATGGAGAGCTGGGTGTCTGTGGGTACATGGAGAGCTGGGTGTCTGTGGGTACATGGAGAGCTGGGTGTCTGTGGGTACATGGAGAGCTGGGTGTCTGTGGGTACATGGAGAGCTGGGTGTCTGTGGGTACAAGGAGAGCTGGGTGTCTATGGGTATACGGAGGGCTGGGTGTCTGTGGGTATATGGAGGGCTGGGTGTCTGTGGGTATATGGAGGGCTGGGTGGCTGTTGGTGCTGTGGAAGGAGCTCACAATATGACAGCTGGGTCTGTGTAAAGCGTCCGCTATGCCTCATAACACCTAGTAGCACCTACATTAACACACACGCGCGCACACACATGCACACGCGCACGCACATGCACACACGCACGCACACATACCGAACACACACACAGCCGTTGTCACCTTCACTGACCTCCAGTGACTAACGAACCCTTGTTTTATTTTATAACCCTCTCTCTCCTCTGTACTAAGCACCCATTATATTGTGTGTGTGTGTGTGTGTGTGTGTGTGTGCGTGTGTGCGTGTGTGTGTGCGTGTGTGTGTGTGACCTTTGGATTGATAACCAAGCATTTCAGTTTTACAACAAAACGAGGCAACATGCACAAAAATATAACGACATATACTATAATTTTTAGATGCTAAATATGGATTTAAGTTTGGAGAACATTGTATAAATTGACTAGTACGTGAAAAGAAAAACTAAATCAACTGAGGAAAATGCGTCACCATTTCTCACATTTCTTACTGCATCCGGTGCTCGCGAGTTTTTGCCAATTTTGCAGTAAAGTTAATGAACACAGCCCCATGAATTTGTATCGAAGGGCATTTATTTTAGCTTTTACCGATACCTTCTATTCAAATGAGTTCAGGGCAATCTTTAATCTAGAGCTGTGACACCCAATCAAAATAAAATCCCTGCTGGGAACCCAGTGGCTACAGCTGCTAGTTCCAGCAGATAGCCTAATAGTGCCATAATTACATGCTTATCACTTACAGTGAGCATAGCATAGATGAGGATTGCAGTCTCTTCTCTGTCTCTCTCTCTCTCTCTCTCTCTCTCTCTCTCTCTCTCTCTCTCTCTCTCTCTCTCTCTCTCTCTCTCTCTCTCTCTCCCTCTCTCTCGCTCTCTCTCTCTCTCTCTCTCTCTGTCTCTCTCTCTATGTCTGTCTCTCCCTCCCTCCCTTTGTTGGTGGCTAATGACGTGCTGTCAGTCTTCTGCCGTACATCTCTAATCTGATGTGTTTGGGAGCTGTCTAGGTCTACCAGCCTAGGTCTCCGGTATATGCAACTCCCTATTCCTACACCTATACATGTGTGTGTGTGTGTGTGTGTGTGTGTGTGTGTGTGTGTGTGTGTGTGTGTGTGTGTGTGTGTGTGTGTGTGTGTGTGTGTGTGTGTGTGTGTGTGTCTCGGTGTGAAGGTGTGCACACACTCGGGCTGAAAGGCTTTTGTGCACAGCTATAGAAAAATCAATACCCTTCTCTGTTTGACAGCACAGTACAAAAGAGGTTAACTGAATTAACACAGCACCTTGTTTCTGCCACTCGTGCTTCTGTGCGAATATCCTCACAGTAGTAAATCAATTGGAGGCTAGCTACTCTCGTGGCTGTCCGACGCTTGCCACAGTCGCGCGTACCTCAGTTCATCACCTACTGTTATTGGTACACCGTGCTGTGCCAGATAAAACATTGAAGTTGATCGCAATTTGGGTAGAAATTTGAACATGGCTGGTATAGATTAGGGTATATCTAACTGTGCTTAGAGTAATCTCTGTCTGTCTGTCTGTATGTATGTATGTATGTATGTATGTCCTTGGATTTTCACTACAAAGGCTCACCCGATCGTCTTCACATTTGACGGGTATATTGCTGAGAAGTGGACCCAAAGAAGAGCTGAGTGTTGAGTGTGAAGTCGTTTGAATGAACAGTTCTTGAGAAAGCATACCGGAGCCCACACAATTGGCCCGTTTCAAATGGGCACATGACTAGTGAATAAAAAAACAACTTAGAACCCACCTTGCCTTGTAACTACAGACCAATTTCTAAACTTCCATCCTACCTGAGCAATAGGAGTTTCTCCAATGAAATAGGCAATTCTTCCCACGGGGCTCCGTACTAGGTCTGATTCTGTTCTGTTAACATGCTAACCCTTTGGTCAAATCATTCAAACATTCCAACATTTAATTCCATTGCTATGCAGATGACATGCAGCCGTATCTCCCCCTGAAAGCAAACAAAATTCTCAAGAACTTCCTTGAGGTCATAGGGTGTTGGATGGCACAAAATATCCTGCAGCTAAATGAAAGAAAGTTGGAAGTTGTCCTATTCGGCCCCCACTGACTCCAACACCAACAGCCTCAGCAACCTATCCACCCTTGCTTAACCCTATGTCAAACTATTTGACTCTGCATTAACCTGCCCTTTTAAACTTAAATGCAGTCGTAAAAGCCAGTTTCTTCCAGCTTCATACTATTGCCAAAATCAAGTCTTTTCTCTCATTCAATGGTCTTGAGAAGATCAGCCATGCCTTCACTTCCTCCAGCCTAGGCAATTGAAATACCTGGTATACTGGGATCAGTCAATCGTCCTTGTCCCGCCTGTCGCTGGTCCCGAACGCTGCTGCCAGGCTCCTGACGGGTACCCGGAAGAGAGACCTTAATATCCCTATTCTGGCCTCTTCCATTGTGGTTCAGAATTGATGGCAAGCTTCTGCTGTTTAGCTTTAAAACCCTGAAAGGGTAGGCTTTCTCTTGTATCAGGGACCTCTTAACCCCTTATTCCAGGAGGTTCTGCGTGATTTTCTTGTTGTAGCCCCAAATTGTGGAATAGCATACACCATTAAATCTGCCCCCTTCATTACTTCCTTTACGTCCAGGCTCAAAACGTACTGTTATTCTTTAGTCTTTGGATCCTCCTGATGTGATTTGATTTGGGCCTATGCCTATAATTGGTCAATTTGTGCCTGTGCGGTACAGAAATGTAGTCAGAGTGAGTTGTTTGTAAATGTGCATTGAAGGACACAAAGAAGGAATATGTTCCTTCGCTTGATTTGAGAATTGGAACGTGACGTGATCATACACCATCACAGTTGAAAAATGAACATCAAAACTTTGATCGACAGGATTAAAACTGGTGAACTGACTTGTAAAGATTTTTCCCCGGCTGACCCAGAGCGTCTATGTGTGTCTGTCCTCTTATTGAAGACCCTACCCCAACATATATAATTGGAGGATTCTAACAGGGGTTGTTCAAGGTGTACAGTGATTTGCAGCTGCCCCATTGCAGTGAGTGTTGTGTGAGTTTTACCCCTCACCGCTTTGCAGTTAACTTTCAGTTGATGACCTGCAAGTCCCCTCTCTCCCTCCTCCCAAAGTAAGAAATGAGGACTGAGAATGCCCTCCCGGTGCGCCGTAATCAAAAACAAGGAGTGTGTCTAAATGGATACTGTTACACCGCTGTGTTTATAGAAAGCTTATATTTTTTTAACCGTTGTTTACCTTTGGTGGCATTTTTAACCTTTACCAGCATTCTCCCCAGAGGCCTGGTGCAACCGTTAGCACCGTGTGATTGATGCTACTTTAGGGTTTCACTTTCTAAATGCCACACCTCTCGCCGAGAAAATGGATGGCTAACCTTTCTGGCGGAGTTAATCTTCCTAATGATTTGGGATTATTGGCGCTCATTAGAGGAACTGGCTAATGAGCCACAGCGGCCGTTTTCTCCAAAGTGTGGGGTGGATTGTGGTAGTGGCGGAAGAAGATGGAAGGTGGGTGGTCAGGGGATGCATTCACTTAAAACGGCCATTCCCTAATAATCCAGTCTACTCAGTGCTTCTCGTTTCATGGTAGAGTCGGCCCTATCAAAGGTGTAAGCCGGCAATTTTCAGTCGGCCTACCTGTACAAACAATACACAACAGCGTATCCTAGCTACAATATCACATTTCTGACACCTGACATGAAGGCAACCACTTTTTAAACCCTCAAATTAGCTGATGAAATGATGAAAAGTCAACAATAGTCAACAAACAAAGTCCATAAGCTAAACTGAGCATGCCATTGTAGGGAGACCAGACTTAGCTCCATTGTTAGCTGAGTCACCAAACTCAGCCATGTTTCTTTTCCAAAGTAGCACTCTATGCTGATGAAGTTGCTGTCAAGATTCCACTTGTATTTTCTACCCAATTCGTTGGGGCCATATTGTCCCTGGGCCGGTGGAAGGCTAATTTGTCCCAGGCTATTTAATGTGGGTCCTTCAGGATGTTCCAAGACAGATAAAGATGACAAATCTCCCACTTTACTTTGGCAACCTTGATACTTCACTCCACCAAATGGACCCCTTATTTTTTTTCGCAAATCCACTTTTGTTTTTGTTTTTTGAAGCTCAGTGGCTATACTGTTATTTTTGTGCCATCACCAAAGACACTGTGGCGGTGTGGCTCTGCACTCCTTTAGGTAAATCCTGTACGTGATGTCCATGGGTGCTATCCCTCTCTATCTCCTTGATGTTTTCTACTCGCTTCAGCTTGGCTGGAACAAGCGTGTCGAGGTGCTCGTGTCTTGCAGCCTCCTGAATCCTGATGCACTAACAAAGATGTCTGCTGCGCTGCTAATTCAAAGCCACACATTCCCCCTTGAATAATAAATGATCAGGCACCGGCGACCTATTTTGTGATGCTCTGTATTTTTTGATTGTGTGTGTGTGTGTGTGTGTGTCTGTGTGTGTATTTGCTAAAGAGTAGGTGTGGAAAGTTTTGCCAGGAAGTTGGGCGATATTCTGCTCTAAAACATGAATACCAATGTCTCTAGTTACCACAGGACTGACTCGTCGTGTCCATATCAGGTTTCCCCTTTGAAGTCTCCAGAATATTAGCATCAATATTCATTTGTGGGCTCAAGTCTTGATCAAAGCCCTGCTGCCCAATATATTATATCTTAGGAAGAGTTTACTCCTTTTTGCTCTTAAACATCAACTTGATTGGATCAAAGCGAGCTAACCAGTACGAACTCTGGGGGTGTCTACTGGGATTTTCGACAGTAGACACGGTCTTGACCGCCCAGTTGGCCCCGGAAGATGCTGATTGGCTGCCTGGGCGGCTGGCGCTTCCCTCGCCCCCGGACCCTGAGGAACGCGTCTCTCTCTCTCTCTCCTGTCACACCTCTACTTCCTGCCGAGGCGATGCCACAAGACGGCGACAGAGGGCATCGGCACCATCCTTGACTCCTGTGGCCTAAAAATAAACTAGACTCCACCGACTGTGTGTGTGTGTGTGTGTGTGTTCGTGTGTGTGTGTGTGTGTGTGTGTGTGTGTGTGTGTATGTTTATTTTTAGGTTGTCTCAAGCGGTGGGCTCCTCGTCCTCCTTCTTTATGTGGCTTTCTTTCCTTCCTTCCTTCCTTCCTTCAGTCTGTCTGTCTGCCAGCCCTCTGGCTCTTGTCCTCTCTCTCTCATCGACAGACAGGTCACACTACGATCGAGTGTAAAGGGAACATGCGGACTGTTTCTGGGGGGTGCGGTCGGTGAGTGGTCTCGTTGTGCGTCGGTGCGCGACGTGCGTGTTTATACATCTCGATCATCGGGTCTCTATACCCACTAGTTACCGCATGGTCTGTCATACATGTTAGGGTCGATCCCATCTTCGGGGGGGCGTCATATGGACCCGGTGGTGATTACATAGACAGGCGAGGGGGGCGAAGCAGATCCACTCGCCGCGCTCACACCCCGACCGCCTGACCAGCGTACCCGATATGCGGCACGTACGACTCCTACTCCTTGGTGAACTGTCCGCTAGCACGCCGATGAACAGCGATTTCTCGCTCCGTTATTGTATGAGGAAGTGGTAGGCGGAAGCAGGGCTACACGAGGCTCTCAGCTTAGTGTGTCTGCTGGTATTGCAAGACTCGGTGGGGTATCGTACCCGTCATCAGTACCTTGGGCTAAGGCAGGAAGGATCTGTTATCGGACGGAATAACTCTAAGCCACATATCATCAGCTCTCATACGCAGAGGGAACGGCGCAGCTAGTCCCGTCTCGGCATATTACGGGGCATCCATACCTTAATACCTATTACTCATTCCGTCATTTGCTCACCATCCTCACCACCCACTCTCCACCTGCACTCACCTCCCTCACACACTGTGGGCTCTGCCTGTAAAACAGAGGACCACGAATACACACACCCACTCAGAACGCCGACGCCACACCACACACACATACCGGACACACATCACATCACAACACACAGCAGATGAGTCTGCGGTTGGGCTTCAATATTGGGTGTTTTTTGTCCGGCTCACTGATGGAGTCATATGTGCTGCTGTGATGATAATGACTCATGCCAACACTATACCGGCCACAGTACCTGGCCCTCTCGGTCAGATCAACTTCTGCTCTCCTCAGCCTGTGCCGTCTGCTGTGAAATGCCCTAATACCGCCACATCCGCCTTCGTCAGATCAACTTCTGCTCTCCGCACTCGGCCCACAGACAGACAGACAGGCAGACAGACAGACTATTACCACCACCACCCTCTCACAGAGGTACATCATCGGGTAATCAGTGTCCAATTGCGGGGTTTTTTATTCCCTGGTGTTGCTTTGCATGGGGAGTCCCGTCTTGGTTTATCTTTGGGGTTTTTTTGTTTGTTTGATTTATTTTATACTTATACTTTATTTCTGCTTCCTTGTGACGGTCGGTTTTGAAGATCTGACAAATCTCAATTTCAAACGAATGCGTAAATGCATTCACTTCAAAGGATTCCCGCAGTATCTTCATTGATTGGTGTCGTTTTTGTACGGCCAACCTGTGTGTCTCATATGGTAAGGTGGTAAGAGTAGAATACAGTAGATGACGTGTGTGTGTGTGTGTGTGGTGTGTGTGTGTGTGTGTGTGTGTGTGCGTGTGCGTGTGCATGTGTGTGTGTGTGGGGATTCTTGTGGGGCATTCCATGATGTATCTCTCGGTTTGCACCTTGTCAGCAGAGCAGGCCGTCATAGCATGTTTGCTCATGGCCTCCTTAAATCAATGGCCAGCCCATCGACGGCTGATATAGCCAGCTAATTATCGACGCTACCGCTGCTTCCTGCAATGCTGCTGCCTGCAATGCTGCCCGTGATTCAGTACAGACTGGCACCCAGCACACACACACAGATTATGTTATCTCACTAATACCTCGTCACTGTCAAAGTCTGGGGGCTGGATAGACACTAAACTCAGTACACACACACACACACACACAGCCACACACACACACACACATATTCACGCATACACAACTGCACACCACGCGCACAGACGCACACAATTGTACACAGACACACACGGACACACACACTCAATCAGATTAGAATAAAAAAAGTAATCTTTGTTATTCTCTTTTAATTTTTATATATATTATTTGGCACGTTATTTTTTAATGGAATTCAGGTCAGACAAACATTATAAATAGCACCAGTTAGTTTCTGAGCGAGGAGAGAGAGAGAGAGAGAGAGAGAGAGAGAGAGAGAGAGAGAGAGAGAGAGAGAGAGAGAAAAAAGACAGAGACCTCCTAAAAGTCTCTCTCACACATACACACACATGCGAGACAGCTTGTCTTGTTAGTGCCACGTTGCCTCTGGGACCCTCTGGGGCTCTCTGGAACCCACTGGAACTCACTGTAACCCACTGGGATCCTCTGGGACCCTCTGAGACCCTCTGGGGCTCTCTGGAACCCACTGGGATCCTCAGGGACCCTCTGGGAGCCTCTAGGGCTCTCTGGAACCCACTGGGACCCTATGGATGTGGCAAGACGGTAGCGGCAGTTTGAGTGCTGCGTAGCCAGGAAGGAGGGGAAGGGGGCTGGGCGGCCGTAACAACAATCACACCCTCCAACCCCAGCCCAGCCCCCACCCACCTCCAACCACGCGCGCCGTAGCTGTCGACTATGCACACACACACACACACACATACAGCCTACCACGCCACTTATTTCATGCTCGGGCGCCCCGGATGCTGTTAATGGGGGTCACATTGAGACGGGGGGCCCCTCCGGTCGGGGGGCCCAATATATAACCCGCCCTCCCCCCCCCCCCCTTTCTCTCTCTCACTCACTCACACACACACACACAGACACACTCACTCACACACACACACACACATCCCTCCACTGCTTCCATCATTTCATCAACACACACACACATGCACACACACACACACACACACACTCATCGGCTGCCCCCACTCTTTAGCGAGAGCTAATAGGGTTTCACCCCATTGGGTAATGCTGCATGGCCTGCAGTCCGTCTTCCATTTGTACGAGACACGTGGCTATCTTGAAGGTGATGATGAAAAAAGAGGGGGAAAAAAACCCCATTTCTCCTCACATTTGTCAAGGACAAGACCCCCTTATTGGGGCCTGCCTTAGTAGCAGTGTTGGTAAGGTGCTGTGTGTGTGTGTGTGGTGTGTGTGTGTGTGTGTGTGTGTGTGTGTGTGGTGTGTGTGTGTGTGTGTGTGTGTGTGTGTGGCTGTGTGTGTGTGTGTGTGTGTGAGAGAGAGACAGTGTAATGTAAAGGCAGCTTCTGTTAGACATTTGTATAAACAGACGTACAGAAGTACAGTCTTTCTTAAGAGATATACATATCTCTTAAGACCTAATATGGACAGTCTTGAAAAATGTGTTTTTAGCCCTTAGAGTTTACCAGAGACCGTGTTTTCCATCAAAGTAAACAGGTTACCATTTGGTGCATCATTTTATGTTTTCTTATCTTCTTGCTATCTATCTCTTGCCTCTCCTCTCTCTCTCTCTCTCTCATCTCTCTCTCTCTCTCACTCTTCTCTCATCTCTCTTAATTTAAAGAGCTTTTATTGGGTATGGGAAATGTACATTTACAATTGCCAAAGCGAGTGGGTCAAATAAAAAGTATCAACTTTATAACATATACTATAGGTCAGTAATAGATGGAAATTCAACACTTACAATAATTAATATATATAATAATAATGAAAAAAACAAATAATCGGTAGCAAATCAAAATTATGCATAATAATAATAAAGTGGCAATTGGGGAGAGGTGATTGGACAATCAGGAGGGTTGTATTCCCTTTTCCTGTCGCAAAAGCTCACAAATCTTGCTGCTGTGCACATTCCTGTACCTCGCCCAGCAGATATGGAGGTTTTTGGTTGTTTGTTAAGTTTTCAAAATTGTTTTGGGTGTTTGAAATCTGTGGGAAGAATGTATCTCTAATGTCTTGGTATAGGTGGCAGGTTGTTAGGAAGTGGAGCTCGGTTTCCACCTCCTGTTGGGTGCAGTGGGTACAGAGTCTGTCTTCTCTTGGTAGCCAGGTCTGCCGGTGGCGGCCTCTCTCCACGGCGAGGCTGTGCTCGCTGAGTCTGTATCTAGTCAAGGATGTCCTGAGTTTGGGATCGGTCACAGTGCTCTCTCTCTCTCTTTCTCTCTCTCTCTCATTACAGCGCATTGTCGGACGGCCACATGCGTTTGACAAATTCCTTGTCCAGGCACAAAAGGCTTTTGTGATTCCACACAGATAAGGATAGCGGGGCGGGCGGAGGTGTGTGTGTCGGGGGATTGTTCCCACATCACTTGACAGCGACGGTGACTGTGTACCCCCCCCCCACCTCCCCCCACCCCCGCTGGTATCTTACTCTACCGATCAGATATGGTGGTGTCGCCGTGGCAATGGTGGTGTCGCCAAGTACACCTGGTCTCCATTTCTAGTTCTTTATATCGGAACGCGTATCTGCTTCTCCCTCTAACACCATCAAACTTTTATACATTACATGTATACATTGATTGTGTGTGTTCTGTTTTATTTTCCCTACCGTATTCAAACAAAAACTGAGAACAAATTCGAAAGAACATTTGAACATTACCTATAATGAACTCCACCAAACGAGGCAGTTCCACTACCTTTATTTTACTGCTACCGTGTGCCCTGGTTTATTTTAGTATTTTTTTGTGTATTATCACCCTGCCATTACAAGTTCTGTCACGGCCTCCAATGTGCGGTATAGAGCACTATTGATTTTGTTGTAAGAAAAATAAGATAAGAAAAGATGGAAGGCCCTAATCTTCTATCCCTCTCGTCGTTTCACTCTAATATATCGATTGGCGCGATGGATGGGCCCTCTCAAATGGTGAATTATTAGCAATCCAGGATGGATAAAAAACAGGTTCCCTGCAGCTAATGAGGTACACTGCGTCTGGTCCGGCCGTGTGCAGACGGTTACAGCATGACGCATTATTGTCCCCCTCAAGTTTAATCAACATTCAATCTCGCCGGGCTGTGTGTACCTGGCCGCCGTAGAGAGTGGACCATGATGCTGGCCGCCGCAGGACTGGTGTCTACTAGCGCTGCTGAGCTCGTAGATGTGGTTTACGCTACACGTGCTGCACACAAGGGACCAAAAAGAGCAGGGAAATGGAACGGCTCTGAGACTCAAGCCCAAAGCACACGGCCGTGTCTGAACAGGCATGGAATTTCCACATTTCGGAATCCATAATAATCCATAGTAGACTTGAGTCATATATATATATATATATATATATATATATATACTGTATATAGAAGTATGTACAGTAAGTATGAAGAAAGCAGGAATACACACCTGCTACATGTTCATGCTCCGTGTGCCGGGCTCTGTTAAAAAAAACCCCCAAATGATTGTACTTCTTTTTTGGGGTCGTGCTAGAAAATATGACACGAAATTCTCCTTGTTAAATTCAGACGGATGGAGACAAAAGCATATCTCCATATCTGTTGTGGCTTTAAAATGTCTTATAGCCGATACGATCGGAAAACCCGCCTGACTATACGAGCTGTTATTTAGAGCTCTCAGAATTGCTCACCTTTCCAGATAGGAGTTTCCCCCCCCGGTGCCAATGACAAGGGGCTTCTTCACGGCCCATAAACCCGGAGAGACGCGGCGGGGAAACGGGGGGAAATGGCAGACTTTCTCAATTTTCTGCCAGGCTGCCCATCTCTCCATGCCTCTTGTTCAGTCCCACTACTCTCCTCCTTCAGCCCGCTGCCTCTTCCTCTGCCTCTTTCTTCCTCCCTTTCCCTCTCACTCTAACCCCATCCTCATCTCTCTCTCTCTCTCTCTCTCTCTCTCTCTCTCTTCTCTCTCTCTCTCTCTCTCTCTCTCTCTCTCTCTCTCTCTCTCTCTCTCTCTCTCTCTCTCTCTCTCTCTCCCTCTCTTTCTGCCTCTCTCTCTTTCTGCCTCTCTCTCCCTTCCCCTCCCTTTCTGCCTCTCTCTCTCTCTCTCTCTCTGCCTCTCTCTCCCTTCCCCTCTCTTTCTGCCTCTCTCTCTTTCTGCCTCTCTCTCCCTTCCCCTCTGGGAAATAGGGATGTTAACAATGAATCGTTTAACTGTTAACCAACAATACATTTTGTTTTACTAATTAACTTAAGTTGGTAAAAAAAACAAAACCCAGAAAATACATCGGTTGCACTTATTCAAATAAAGTGCTGGCTCTGAATAATCAGCAAGGTAGTCAGTGACGATGTACTCAAGGCGTTCTGTTGTTATGTCTTTGATCCATATACATCCATGTAGATACATATATAAATACACATATATACAGTATATACAGTATATGTGATATGTTTTAGCAAGTAGTAGTTTTCAGAAATGGTGAGACCCACGGAGCTGTCAAGATTAGTTGTCACTGGGAGCTCTTACCTGTTGCCTGATTACCTGCTACATGCTAATCGTAACCAAGTGCTTTTAGAGCTGATATACTTAGTTAGTCGTCATCTGTTTTATTTAATAATCCTGGGGGCACGAACTCACACAGGTTTTACATAGCTAGTCAGCACATGACAAAATTCAGACAATGGATTTTAAAATGTTTGTGTTTCAATATCCGAATCCATCTTTGAAAACGTAATGATTATCGGATGCTTGAAAGTTGAGGGTATGCCTTCAGGCCAGTCCTCCGTTACAATAACAAAATAAGTAATTTATACAGGTCATAGACTCCCGTCTGTTTTTTATAGCATTTCTTTTTTGCGGGAAACGAGTGTCAGTTGTCGGTCACAAAAAAAAGTCTGAATTAGCAGCCAGAGCAGGAAACTTTGTCTTGGCCGTGCTTTGTTTTGGCGTTTTGAAACCCTCCAACTAAATGCACTACAAGTATTTACATACACACACACACCATACACACACCCACGTACACACACACACACACACACACACACACACACACACACACACACACACACACACACACACACACACACACACACACACACACACACTCACTCACTCACTCACTCACTCACTCACTCACTCACTCACTCACTCACTCACTCACTCACTCACTCACTCACTCACTCACTCACTCACTCACTCACTCACTCACTCACTCACTCACTCATACACACACACACACACACACACACACACACACACACACACACACACACACACACACACACACACACCCAACACACACACACACACACACACACACACACACACACACTCACTCACTCACACACACTTAGGCATCATAAGCACATGTGCGGCTGTACGGACACGCGCTCAGATGAGGGTAGGTTGTCGTCCGGTGTCGTGTCAGTGGAGCAGAACACGGCTTCATTAAGACGGCTGCTGGCGTATCAGCTTCGCAATTATCAACGCCGCGCCTCACTCTTTAATTGCCTCATTTAATTTGTTCACATTTGGTGGCGAACAATGTCAATCTAGTGCAGATGAAAATGATTAGCTCCAAGGACGAGCATCTCGCACGCCGTCACACGTCCTCCTCCTGTGTGTTAACTTGTATGTGTGTGTGTGTGTGTGTTTGTGTTTGTTTGTTTGTATGTGTGTGCAAAGTAACTGCATGTGACTTTGTGTGTGTGTGACACAGTCACATGCATAAGAGACACAGTGTGTTTGTGTGTGTGTGACTTTGTGTGTGCATGTGTGTGTGTGTTTGTGTGCGTATGTCACCTGTGATGATAACCTGGGACGAGGAAAATATGTAAAAAAAAACAATATTGTAACAGCAATCCTGCAACATTTTAAACGTGGTTGGATATGCAGACAAATTCCCTTCCAAAATGTCATCATTACTTTGAAGTGTATGCTGGTTTAAAGCATGACTAAATTATTTCATTTAGTGCATCATCCCATCATAATTTTTGTCTCCACGCGGTGCACGATAAGTCCATATTTTTATTCTGTGAATAATGCGCAATACTGCTGAAAGACGACAGACAGTACGAGTGAATTATAGTCCGGCGCTACCTGGAGATATTGCACCATCCGTGTTCTGCCGTGGTTCCTATGTAAATTGGTGTTTTGCAGCAGTGTCTGGTTCAACAACATATTGTAGGTAGTTGCTGAACAAGTTTTGGTTGTTTTCCTAAACTTAAATGGCTGTTAGCTGTTCGCCACAGCCCTGACTGAGTGTGTGTGTGTGTGTGTGTGTGTGTGTGTGTGTGTGTGTGTGTGTGTGTGTGTGTGTGTGTGTGTGTGTGTTAAGTCTGTGTGTGTGTGTGTGTGTGTGTGTCTGATGTGTGTGTGTTTTCCTCCTCCTCCACCTCGCCCTCCCACCGGTTTTTCCCATCGCTCCGTCCGCACTCTGCCCCCCTTCGCCCTGGCTTTTCCCCTGTTTGTGTTTCCCTCTCCGCCTCACCATAACCTTATGCCCCACGTCCATGCTAATCTCGGCTGCTTAGACCCGCTAATAGCGGTCCTAAAGAACCTATCCGCCCGTCCTAACGCTCCCCTTCCCCCCTCCGTCCTTTCTCGCCGGTTCCTCGCCTGCCCGTGCTGTTTTTTCTCCGACTTTCTTTTTTGCGGGCCCGCGTGTCCGTTTGTCGGTCCCCCCCGTCTGCCTTCGCCGCCGCGCGCGGCCCTTTAGATACTATGAGACCAAAGTGCATATATAGTACTATAACACCTAGAGACGTATCCTCATTGACCACATAACACACACCCTCCCTGCCCCACCCAGCCAGCTCCACCCATCCACACCCACCCACCCCCACACCTCGCTCGA
>PIJE02000984.1:103370-115870 GCA_002895965.2 Coryphaenoides rupestris | reverse complement strand
CAGGTGAAAGAAAGTTGTGACTGCAAAGGGTTCAGATCAATTCACCCGGTGTTGCTTTGTTTGCCCTGAGTGACTGCTGCAGTTTTAATCATTATTCTGTGATGTGTGACCCGATAGCTGGCTGTTTAACAATATCGAGAATATAGTGTGCATTCCGGTGAGTTCTGTGATATCTTCGTGAACGCCGAGCTGTGCAAAACAGCTCAGAAGAGAGGAATGTACTCAAGAACACATGAACCGAGCCTGGCATTCCATTTTGAAGGCAGAAATCTCACATTACATTTATTATTTATGGCTTTTTCTCTCTTTTTTTTTCAAATGTAAGCTTTTTGCATGGATTTTTTGCTAGCCACAATCAATTGTAGTAATGGGAATGTGTGTCTGTGTGTGTGTATGCTTGTGCATGTGTGTGCGTGTGTGTGTCATGTGCCCAGAACAGAACATACTTGACATATTTTTGCATGTCAATTATCCCATTTATATTCCCGTGTCTCAAAAGATGACCCTCTCCATAATGGTGTCACAGGAGGTCCGCAGACCCTAACCAATGCATTTTAAAGAAGGCAGAGGGTAAAAAAATCTCCATTGCATGCCACATTAAAATATTAATTAGCATTTCCAGGTCAGGGCGTGATAAAAGCCTGTGTGGAAAACATTGCTTTCTACGGTTTTTAAATATACCGATTCTGCAGGATGCGGACTTGGACTGTGAGTGTGTTGGAAGGCGAGGTAGTTATCACACATATTTTCTTATCTGCAAACATGGCACATGTATGAATTTGGTAAACGCAAACTAGGGCTGAATAATTAATCCAAATATTATACAGAAATCGCAATAATATGGCAAAATGCAATAACCAAATCACAGGAGCGTGAAAACTGTAAATGTATGTAAATGTATAACATTTACATCCATAAGAACATGAGTGTGTGTACAGCATGACTCGGGTCAGGTGAGGCTCCATAAATCAGCTACCAAACACACACACTGCACACACTGTGTGTTTTCAGTTTTTTCAATTTTTTTCAGTTTAAATGAACATTCTGATGCAAAAATGAACATTCCCACGAATAGTAAATCATATTGCAATCACAATATCTGTCAAAATATAATATAATCGCAATATGATGATCATATTGTTCAGCCCTAACACAACGCTAACGCCAAGCGCTGCCTTCCACGGTGAGAAGTTTTTTCGTACAGCCACAGCTTTTGTGGCTAATAACCGTCACACGGCGCGCGGGCAGCCTGTCGACGGAAGACAGAAACTCTCAGCGTAGACGGTTTCAACGAGACTTTTTTTACAAAGTGGGCCAGGAGTGTGCTGGGAATCGGACCTTATCCGCCTGCTCCGTCAGGCGCGGAGATAATAAGCAACAAGATTGCCTGATTTCTTAAGACCACGCCCCTTGCAATAGAGCCGCCATGATGTCCCACAAACAAAGCTTGTCCCGCGTTGTTGTGTTCATAGATTAGACTACAGCTACATTTAGTTCGAAGAAGATGCTTCTTAGATGCGCTTGGGGAATCGTGCAATAAATGACCATCAGATATCCCACAGAGATTACATGGGAGGCGCGTTTCATTCCAATCTTTCCAAAGCCTAAAACACAGTTGGGAAAAAAAAGTGGATTAAAGGCTGCTACATTACTCCGCGAGTAAGCGAGACACGATGTTGTCGGCAACCAGGGCTGCCTGAGAACAAGAACAAAGTTCTTCGCAGCACCGGACATTTCATATTCCGCGAGAAAACTCCTTCAAACGCCCTCGCCCCCACAGCAGCAAACCTCTGCGCCCGGCGGAAAGCGCATTTACCACGCCCACTTCAACATTGACGCATCACACAATAGTTCTCGGACCATGACGCCGGAGAAAAAGTTCGGTCCCGGCTGATGATGTCCGAGACAAAGCTGCGGAGAACTCCTTGACCCAAAGGGCCTGAGAGACAAAATGACGTCATTTTGTTCTCGTAGCCCTGGGTGTGAGAACAAAGTTCTCTCTTCTCGCGGAGTATGGATCAGCCTTAAGGCTTGTGGACAGCCCCATACACAGCTGAATGTGGACAACATCAACAAGCACAACAGTGTCCATTTATCCTGAAAATATACATGCAACAATCAAATGGGTGATAGCGACTCCACACATCAATTTACAGCTCGCTAATTAGTTAAAATTCAAAGGTTTATTTGTCACCTATTTCAGTGTACAGGTACATTGAGCAGTGAAATGTTTTTTTCGCTAGGACCAGATTGTTACCGCGCCATCGTGTGATTAGCATAGCTAGGTTATTAGCCCATTGTAGCTAGTAGTTAGCAGATCTTAGGCTTATTTTCATTGTAAACACATCACTAACGTACTCACCCTGCTTTACATGTGCAGGAGGACTCCACCATTTTGTCCTGACGAATTTCAACGTGGAGTTTGTGAGGCGTTTGTGTCTTCCGCATAGATCGCCAACACTTAGCATCAAGTTTTATGTTGTCGTCTGCTCCGTCCAAAATCTGAAGGGGGTGAAGCGGGGGTGAAGCGAGGAGTGCGAGAAGATTTTTTTTTTGGTGCCCAGATCGCTTTCTCATTATAAAACACCATATGCTGTTGCCGTGCGCATGCCTGAAAGCCAGTGTGCTGAAGACTGTTACTTGAGCGGCCATTTTTTTTTAGGCAGCAGTAGCTCAGGAGGTAGAGTGGTTGTCTGGCATTCTACCCTCTTTGCTCTCTGACTCTTTGCTTATGTGTATTTTTTTTCCACTATTTTCTTTTTTCACTTCTTTCTGCAACCTCTTTTTGGTCTGATTTGCTCTCTCTCTCTCTCTCTCTCTTGCTCTCTATCTTTCTCTACCTCTCTGCCTCCATCCCACTCTGCCTCTCTCTCTGCTCCTATCTCTCTTTCTTTCTCTTTTTCACTCCCATCCCTTTCTCTCTCTCTCTCTCTCTCCCTCTCTAGCTCTCTCTCTCTCTCTCTCTCTCTCTCTCTCTCTCTCGCTCTCTCGCTCTCTCTCTCTCCATCCCTCTCTCCATCCCTCTCTCTCTCTCTCTCTCTCTCTCTCTCTCCTGCTGTAGTATGTTATGTATGGTCTCACAGTTACAGTTACACATATTACTAGTACATATTTGTGTGCTACACAGGAAAAGTGTTACTTATTCATTCAGGATTAGATGTTGTTTCGTGTAAATTCAACTAATGTCGTGTCGGCTACATTTGTCATGTTGGAAATAAATAACCTAAATGGATGAATCAATTAGCTTTTTTGCAAACAGATGCTAAGACGCAATCGCTTAATGATGTTTCAGACGACAAATGAATCATGTGAATAGTGAAGAATGTAGGCAATGGTTATTTTGCGGCGCGATGTCTTTAATGGATGAACTCAACATGACCTTGAGACCAAACACCGGAGACCTGCTCCCGCAGACGGCAGTCATTCACACTAACCGATACCAAACTGTCCATGTGTTTCACCTATACGTCCACCGCTTGTCTCTGGAAACCGTGAACACAATACGTTCCTTGTCTTCGCCTCTCACACACACACACACAACACACGCAGACACACTTTTAAGTGGTTGTGGTGGCGCAGTTTTGCACTGGCAGTCGCTGAAACGCTAACTTTGCTGATCGTCAACCTTATCTCTGTCTATAGGGGATAAGGAAAAACATGCCGTGTGAAAAACACCTTCAGTTGTTGCTGATGCTCTCTCAGTGTCTGGGGTGGGGGGGGGGGGGGGAACAGTTTGACCCCTTACGCTGTCATTTGAGAGTTAATGACGGGTCAATTGCGGGTAAGATAACAACGATAGCAACGATAGCAAAAATAGCGGGAAGATCTGGCTGCAGACCACCTTGAGAAAAAACATTTGAACATCAATTCACATATTGATCAGTCCTTTGCAAACGTTCTCCTCTTCGTTGCCAATTTTGTATGGCAGTGATAAAAAAAATAATGGGTCACCTTGCCCTAAACGCTGGTTTAAGCTCTTTACAACGTTTCTCTCTTAAACAAACTGAGAACCTAAAGTAGACCAAAAAAAAAAAAAAAAACCCACCTGCTCAGATTGCAGTCCAGTAACGTCACTCATTCAGCTCTTGGTTAAACCTCTGCCTGAGCAGAGGAACATTCAGAGTGTTGCAGATCAAAAGATTCGTCTGACAGCTTCAGGGATCGGCGGCAGCAATTTTATTTATAGAATACTGAGTGTGCAGCCGGCTGCGCCGTATTTACAGCGTGCCGTGATTCAGGTTTTTTCCTCGCATTGCTGATTGTGGTGATAAAAACAATTACACACAGTTTAGCGGTACACACCTGTGGCTCAACGTTATTCATAATGTTGCTGCCGATAGTGGCAATGATAGGCACGTTCGACTCAGGTGTTTCTGCAGGGATACATGATGGGATATTCTATGGAATGAGTTGTTATTATATGAGTTATGAGCAATTATCCTCAGCCTCCTAAAATACCATGAGTGCACGGACTCTTGGCATGGGCAGCCACAGTGTTAGAGTCAATCCTTCTTGCTGTTTAGCATGAAAATGATCAAATGGATGTAAGGGTTCAACACGCTCTTTATGAACTAGATTAACTTGAGTTAGCGCGTATGAACGTCCCATCCAGCAAGGAATGGGAAGGTCCCAGATACCCATCATTAAACGTAATGGCCAGTAATTACAAGGAAGCGAGTGGGGCCGAAAGCAGGGTGTGTAAAAGTAATTTGCATAGCGTTCCACTTTGAACCTTTTTATATCAACATTTTGACCGGAAAATTGGATCTACAACAGCGCCGCTTGTGCTCGGCGGTGGATGGGCCGCTGTTGTGTCATAACGTGTGCGCACGTGTGACCTTCGGAGGTGTGCATCATCATTTTTTTTTTTGTCACGCTTTTATGACGCTCATTAATCTCAATCGTCGGCAGAATGGACAGAATGGAATTAATCGTGGTCATCCCCAAACCCATCACCACGTCCACATGCACCCTCACCACAACCACCACCACCCCCACCACCATCTTTATCACCACCACCACCACCGCCTACACCACAACAACAACAACAACAACAACAACAACAACAACAACCACCACCACCTTCACCTTCAACTTCACCTCCATCCTAACCACCACCCCCACCACCGCCCATGCACCATTCTAACCACCATCACCCCCACACCCACCACCACCACCACCATCAGCCTGGCTCCCCCCCTGTTGGTTGACATGACCCGACGTCCACCACGTCCTTGTTGGTGTGCGAGGCCCTTGGATCTCTCCTGGCTCCCGCTGGGCCCCGGGAACCCGTGTGCTGTCCTGAACACGGTCCCCACATGCACTTACTCTAGGCTCTTGGCAAGGCACGGTTAATTAGTGTGCCTTGATTGCGAGCAGTGCTCTTAAATACTGTTATGTTGTGTGCATGTGCGTGTGCGTGTGAGTGTGTGTGTGTGTGTGTGTGTGTATTATACATGTACTTGTTGTGTGTGTGTGTGTACTTGGTGTGTATGTGTGTGTGTGTGTGTGTGTATACTTGGTCTGGGTGTGTGTACTTGGTTTGCGTGTGTGTGTGTGTGTGCGTGTACTCTGTGCATGTGTGTGTGTGTGTGTGTGTGTGTATATACATGTACTTGTTGTGTGTGTGTGTGTGTACTTGGTGTGTATGTGTGTGTGTGTGTATACTTGGTCTGGGTGTGTGTACTTGGTTTGCGTGTGTGTGTGCGTGTGCGTGTACTCTGTGCGTGTGTGTGCCTGTGTGTGTGTGTGTGTGTGTGCGTGTACTCTGTGCATGTGTGTGCCTGTGCGTGTGTGTGTGTGTACTCTGTGTGCATGTGTGTGTGTACTTTGTGTGTGCCTGTGTGTAGTTTGTGTGTGTTCTTTTCTCATGTGTGTGTACGTGTTACTCCTGCTGCACAGGTATGTGCCCTGCATGTTGCAGCTCACAGATGGTAGCCACGCGTGTGCTTCTGTTAGCATGGCTTTGGCACGGGCAGCGCTTGGCGTGCAGCACTCATGACGTCACAGAGAAGCACCCCAGAGTCGCTGGCATGTTGGTCAGTCAATGGAGTTTGTGTGTGATCATAACAGCTTTTTGTTTACGGACCGCTCTCTTACTGGCCTATTTGGATAAGGGCTGCACAATTAATTTATTGCATATTAATCAAAGTCAGGATTTCAGCCTCTGCCTTTAATTAATCATGAAAGGTGGCAATTAATTTATAAAAAGAAAAGTATGCCTGTTGCATTAAAATCACATTCCATTACAACTCAGCAATTGCTTTATTATTATGATAGTTTTTTTACATATACAGTATGTGCCAAGGACTATCCACAGAATCAAAAATCTGCAAAAATCTGCAAGTCGCAATGAACAATCGCAATATCGGGTAAAGTAACCCCGACTACACATTCGAGCATCGTAACGCTCATACAGCTCACACACGCGCCCACGTCACGCCTTCCCGTGTCCCGCACACACACACACCTGTGCACGTCACGCACACCGCGACGAAAACACACGCGAGCGAAGGATAAGCAAACGATAAGGATCCGCAAATGACGCGTGACACACGTATCTCCTCTCACGGGTCGTCGCTGGGAAATGCAAGCTGACGCACGAGACGCCGGAGGAGTGAAGTTATCACGGTTTTCGCAGTGTTAAGCGATGTAAACAAAAGGGCTGTGTGGGCTGATGGGCCGTCTGCCTCCACCCCACCGCCCCGACCAGACGTCCCCCTCGACAGGTGGGCTAACAGAAGTGGCGGGCCTCATAAAAAAACTAAACCTTTTTCCCATTCGGCGGCCCGCGCCAAGGTTCTGCCGCGCTCCCAGCTTTTGGGGGTTTCAGGATGGGTGTGTGTGTGTGTGTGTGTGTGTGTGTGTGTGTGTGTGTGTGTGTGTGTGTGTGTGTGTGTGTGTGTGTGTGTGTGTGTGTGTGTGCGTGTGTGTGTGTGTGTGCGTGCGTGCGCGTGCCTGTGTGGCAGTGCATGATTGCGTCCTGCCGAGTATTGGTGGCCAGATCAATAGGTGGCGGACGGGGGTTGGCCATCGATCAGCCCCTGAGCTCCGAGGCTAATTAATGCCCCCTGCGCGCGCCGAGCGATCCCTCTGCTCCCGGCCGCCGGGGCGTGAAATTCAAATTATTATTACAGCCAGGCAATGCCATTATCTGGGGGGGGGGGGGGGGGGGGGGGGGGAAAGGATGTACCACGGCAGGCTGCCACCGCGAGTGTGAGGGAACAGGGGGGGGGGTGGGGGGTGTAGCGTGCATGCTGTGGCCCTCAGCAATGCCGACAGTTGGTGGAACGCAGGTTTATTAAGGCAGCCTTGGTTTCTCTCAGCGGTGCCAAAGCCCTCACTACTTATACACACTTTCAGATGTGTTGGATTCGATGCGCTCCCCGTGTTGGAGTGGGAAGGAAGGCAAGTAAGGATGAGATAAAAATCCGAGCTGTATAACCTCCTGCCGTCACGTTCTCGGCACGTACAGTGAGTATATCTTCCGCGGATCCTGGAACCACATACAGGACACTGTGTCGAGCGGTTTGTGATGCGTGCGTCCGACGGGGTCCGGGCGCTCCGGAGATTATAGGCTCTCTGTGATCAAAATGGAAGAAGAAATTCAGATCATGGAGTCGGACCCGATTGTCCTTAAACTTATCATGTGTAATTGGTCGAACCAAAGCAATTACTACCCATACACCTCTCTCTCTCTCTCTCTCTCTCTCGCTCTCTCGCTCTCTCTTTCTCACTCACACACACAGACACACACACACACACAGAGAGGCACTGTTTTATTTCTGCAGGAGAAGCTTCGTTTGCCTATTCCGTGACCTTTAATTATTTTCACACTGCCTACACTGGGAGGTGATGGGTGGGGAGGTGATGGGTGGGGAGGTGGTGGGTGGGGAGGTTGGCCAGCGGTATATATATATATACTGTATATATTACTCCCTGCTTGGCTGTGATAGGGTAAAGAAATGAGGAATCCTTGCTAGGTGTACTTATATTGCATTTAACTTTCTTGCTTTGTCCCTTTGAGAGAGTCATTGCACAGTAACACACACACCCCCCCGGGAGTGTGTGAGTAAGCAGGCCACGCTATTAGCAGATAATTAGTACTTATCTGATCTGAGCCAATCAAAACAACCTTGTTTTATTTATATATTTAAAATGTATTTAGCCAGCTGGATTTCACAGACTTAAAACCATTAAAGATGGCGTAAAAAAAGACTGACGCAAGTAGCAATGGCGAAGCTCAGATGGTAGATAGAACTACCAGAGGACTCTTCTCTTGTTGTCAAATATTGCCTCTGACTCTCAAACATTATGTCTCTGCTGGGAAGACACGCTGGGACACACAGGAGCTGCAGGTCTGGTCTGGCGTCATGTGGGATTGCATAATGAGCAAGCCACCCTTCAGCGAGACCTCAATCACCTACCAAACGAACAAAATTACAAAAATTACGATCAACACAATGACCCTTAATGTTTGCTTCATTTTTTCGTCGAGTGTTGCCGAATTGCTTTTTAATCGTCTCAATTTTTTAGTCGAGCCGCTCTATTCCTTAATTTCTTAATTAAGCGATTTCTCCACAATCACGCCGAAGGCAGCAACTACAGCTTGGCGGCGACGACGGTAGCGGTGGCATACAGCGTGTGTGTCTCAGTGTGCCGATGGCCACGTGTGTGTGTGTCTGTGTGTCTGTGTGTCTGTGTGTCTGTCTGTCTCTCTGTCTCTCTGTCTGTCTGTCTCTCTGTCTGTCTGTCTGTCTGTCTGTCTGTCTGTGTGCGTGATCTACCTAACGGAGTGGCTCGCATATGTCCCGTTTCTCCTCATCTGCTCGTCGGCTGTTTCGATTGGACTCCACTCCTTGTGTCTCAGCATCTGGGGCCGGCAGGAGAGGAGGAGGAGGAGGAGGAGGAGGAGGAGGAGGAGGAGGAGGAGGAGGAGGAGGAGGATGATGCAGGCGTAGAGAAGTGTGATGGAGAGCAGACGTAGCAAGGGTAGACACGGACAAAAGGAGCATTACGAACTTGAAGAGGGGACAATTGGACTGGATTTGGTAAATAGTACGAAACAATCAGACGGGTGTCTGATGTTCACAGGAAGAGCTTCAGACGTGAGTTGTCTTCAATGGAACTGCAACTTAATTGCTTCCAGGGGAGTCGCCGCCGGATCGCCCCGGCCCGAGCGCAGAAGAAAAGGACTGCATTTCGTCCATCCATCCCTCACGTTGCAACTGTCAGGCCAACAAATGTGCAAACAATGTTGCTCCGTAAACGCATTCCTAGAGCAATTGGCCCGGCTCTGGGAGTGGAGTTGCTGGGGTATGAAGAACTTCTGTAACGGTGGATAAGCGAGGGAGGCTGATGTCGTTGTCGGTTTACCCATACTTGTATCGACTAAAGCCAACATTTGAAGGCAAACAATTTTCAGTTTGTTTGTTTGTGTGTTTGTGTGGGGTGGGGGTGGCGGGGAGGGGGGTGTCTTGGCCTTCATGCATAATGGAGGACCAATCATTTCCCCTTAAACTCCCAAACACAAGCCCTTGTTCTCTTGGTGGAAGGTCCGAGATTGCGGACTGCCCCTCAGGACAGAGCTGAGAGAGAGACGAGTGCCACCATGAAATGTGGCAGACAGACGGACAGACGGACAGACAGGCGGACACACACACGCGCACACAAACACACACACACACACAGACACACACATACACATGCGCGGGCACACATGCACATACACGTACACGCACAAACAACACATGCACACAAGCACACACACGTGCACGCACACACATGCACACACATGCGCACATGCACATACGCAAACACGCAAATGCACACACACACACACACACACACACATATATACTGTATATATACCATACACACACACTGAGCGGTTTTACTCAGAGCTCCCCACCACCACATTGCCGGCAGAGTGAACACTGTGTTCCAGCGTTGTCACCTGGGTCATTAGCTCTAAGGTAATCCACCGAAACGCAGGTGATCACAAAACAAACACACAAAAAAAAAGACACAGACCGAGAGAGGGGAGCTAAATCTAAATCTTCTCCGCCATCTGCGTTGTAATGAAGCGACGTCAACGCAAACGCAAACGCACACAAAGCACTCACCGGCGCACACACACACACACACACTAGTAGGCCAGTATGTCTACTGAACCAATGGTTTTTCTTTTTTGTGTGGATGGCAGTATAGGTCTACAAATATTAACTCACGCTGTTACTAAGGTGATTGAGGATGGTGAAGCTTGGGTGTTTTGCTTCTGTGTGTGTGTGTGGTGTGTGTGTGTTTATGTGTGTGAGTGTGTGTGTGTGTGTGTGTGTGTGTGTGCCATGCGTGTGCGTGCATGCATGCGTGTGTGTGTGTCCGTGTCCGTGTACGTGTGTGTGTGTGACCTTTAATGGTCACATACACATACAGGATATGCAGTGAATCGAAAAAGTGTGTGTGTGTGTGCTTGTGTGTGTGTGTGTGTGTGTGTGTGTGTGTGTGTGTGTGTGTGTGTGTGTGTGTGTGTGTGTGTGAGACAGAGTGCGTGTGCCCGAAAACAATGTAAATTCTCGCTTTTAATGCGACTTTTATTCTGTACCAAACGTATCCTCTAAATTCCACAGCAAACACTTTAGAGCACACTGGATTGTAAAACATAAGCATTTGCTGCACTGTGCATATGTGCCGTATTACTGGGAGCCAGAGCAAAGCGTTTGCCTGTGTGTAGTGTACTGTACTGTACTGTACTGTACTGTACTGTACGGTACTGTACGGTACTGAACGCCTCTCCAGGTCTCACTCTCTGGTGTATGGTGCATACGGCGGGCAGAGGCTCCACGCTCCAGCGGCTTTGCCCCCGCTGTGTCTGCAAAGCAAACTCGACCGGAGGTGGAAGACAAATAAACAAATAAATAAATAAACAAATAAATAAATAAACAAATAAATAAATAAACAAGTTACTCATCTGCGCCCCGTCTCTCAGGGAGCAGCAGCACCAATGGGTGGGGAACAAAGGGGATGTACAAAGACACCACATTACCTGCGAGGGAGACAGAAACAGAGAGAGCCAGGGAGAGGGGGAGAGAGGGGGAGAGGGGGAGAGATTAGTTCAGCACAGGAAGTTTAGCACAGAGCGTCGATAATTCAACTCGAAATGGTGGTCGCTAATGGACAAACACATTAACGCTTTATTGAGGCCAGAGACAGGAATGGTATTGTAGGTAAATAAGTGTATTAATTATTTTACGTGCTTTTCAACACACACAAAGACACTTTACAAACAGCAAAACAAAATAACTAACTGGGCTCTCTCTCTCTCTCTCTCTCTCTCTCTCTCTCTCTCTCTCTCTCTCTCTCTGTCTCTCTCTCTCTCTGTCTGTCTCTCTTTCGCTCTCCTTTTCCCACGACCTCTCTCTCTGTCTACCAGACAGACAGGTTGGCTATTTAGTTTGGCAGGCAGCAGTTGAATGCAATCTTTCTGTATGGGTGGTGTGCGCGCGTGTATGCATGTGTGTATATGTGAGTGTGTGTGTGTGTGTGTGTGTGTGTGTGTGTGTGTGTGTGTGTGTGTGTGTGTGTGTGTGTGTGTGTGTGTGTGTGTGTGTGTGTGTGTGTGTGTGTGTGTGTGTGGTGCGTGTGTTGGAGTGGAGGGGGTCCCATGTAACTGTTTAACCCCTTCAATGCAGCGAGACAGAAAATCAATCAGAAAGTAAAAAAAGAAAAGAAATCCATTCATGGTGGTTTGGCCTCTTAGCAGGCGCACTGCAGTGGGGGGTGGGGGGGGGGGTGCGGGGTTTCAGGGAGCAGAGGGACAGGGTCAACTCTATTCAGTACACACTACACCCCGGGGGAAATGCCCGGGAAAAAGATTCCTGAAAACGAAACACATAAAAAAAGCACACAAAAAAAAAAGAAGCAATTTGGGAGACGGGTACTGGTGTGGTTGTCCTTGATAAGATGTGTGTGTGTGTGTGTGTGTGTGTGTGTGCGCGCACATGTGTGTGTGTGTGTGTGTGTGTGTGTGTGCGTGGAGTCGTGTGGTGTTTTGCTTGAGTGACCTACAAATGGCTATTGTTGGATCTGGGAGGCAGCATTGAAATCATGGGAGTATACCGTTAAACACACACACAGGTTAGGATTGCTGGATCCACACATTCCCATTGGTCACTCGCACGACACATCGAGACAAATGAAGCTGTGTGCCTTTGGCTTCAAGGCCAAAAGAATGCTGGAGTTATGATTTGTGTGTGTGTGTGTGTGTGCGTGTGCATGTTTGTGTGTTTGTGTGTGTGTGTGATGGTGTGATGGTGTGTGAGTGTGTGTATGCTTGTGTGTGTCTGTGTGTGCGTGTGTGTAGGTGTGTGTGTTTGTGTGTGTGTGTGTGTGTGTGTGTGTGTGTGTGTGTGTGTGTGTGTGTGTGTGTCGCATTTGGCTGTGCGATAGAAAGGTGTTACTCCCGAATTGAGATGTGAATATCATCACGCACTCCGGTCGGA
>PIJE02000984.1:99873-102916 GCA_002895965.2 Coryphaenoides rupestris | reverse complement strand
ACAAACAACAACCACACAAACTGATTCACACCAAAAACGTACTTTTGCAAACAAACAAAAAAGAGCTGTAAGGTGGGAAAGTATGTATATGATTATGATTAGATTTGTTTATGCCGAGAGGGCTAACGTGTGTGTGTGTGTGTGTGTGTGTGTGTGTGTGTGTGTGTGTGTGTGTGTGTGTGTGTGTGTGTGTGTGTGTGTGTAGGGTAAATGGCAGCCTTGTGTTGTGTTCTCTTGGCGACATAATGTGGGAAAACAGGTTGAGCGCATCGCGGCCGTTGACGTGACTTGCACGAGCGTAACCCGCGACTTTCTAGGTCAAGTGTACCCTAGCACTTATTCTCTCCACCGTCTCCATGGCTCACGTCCTAATCCTCCACTTGCCCGATGCAGATAGGGCCCACACACAAACTCACACACACACACACACACACGCACACACACACACACACACACACATACACACACACACACACACACGTGCACACGTGCATACGCATCCCTGCTGCCCCCCAATCAAACTTACACACAAACAGGGTTAACAACACTAAGGCTAAACCTATGCAGGAGTGGGATATACGGTAAAAAGGTCATTTTTTTAAAGGCCAGATTTCCTGCCTCTTTCCATTAACTGCGGTCCTGTTTAGAGGTGTTAACGGTAGACACGGAGAGACGGAACACGTCTGACCACGGGGAGACGGAGGCGTCGGAGAATTCCCTGACAGCTATCGATTGGGAAGGGAACGGAAGCACAATTTATCCAAAGCGAGTGAGCGTGATGATGGAAGGATAATAAAGTCATAATCACTATGGGGGAAAATACTGAAGAAAAAACAGAGCAAGGCCGTCTTGTAACTGGCGGAAAAGAAGACTCATCGATGTCATATTTGGCACCGCGTCTACTGCCGCGGTTTCTTTTCATTCTCTAAAATTAAACCTTAGACCCCTTCCCTTCAAAAACCACAGATGTTCTGCACGGCCTCGCTTGAAGCTAACATAGAGTTGCCCCAGCCCCAGCTGCCGTTGCTGGCATGCCGTGTAGGTGTGCCGACAATGTGAACGTTTGAGAGTTCAGCTGGCAAGCGGTGCGTTGAGTCCCCGTGCCCTCACCTCCGTCCCGGCGAGTGTAGAGCGGCACCCGGCCTCGAGTTTGAGTTTGAGTTTGAGTTTGAGTTTGTTTGCTGCCGTGTGTGCTCTAGGATTTGACCCCGAGGTGAACTCTTTGAGCGACAGGTATGAGTACTGTTTTGGAACAGAAAAGTAATGAATAACAACAATAGCTTCTGACAAGCTGTGGCACGATGGCCATATTAGTCCAAATGCAGTAAGGCCCCAGGAGTTATGATTAAGTTCAATTACCAATGTTGGGCACTGCGTTGCATTTAAGCCCTGGGCTATTATCCAGCTATTATTACCAGGCTATCATCGTGTATTACTGAGTCAAGCCTGTATTGAAGCACTAACAAAAGTAACAAACATCAGGACATTTGGTGGCTTCTCTCCAAATAAACAAAATAAACAAAGGTGCTCTGTCTAGACCAGTGGTTCTCAAACTATTTCTACATACTAAAGAGGAAAGTTAAAACACATCTTTTTACTCTAGCTTTTAACTATGTAACGCTGAAATTGCACCTGCTTGCACTTTGCACTGCGGAATCGTCACCTTTTGATCTTGGGTAGAACCCAACAGGTTTTTATGTTATATTCATGCTTTTATGGTCTACTTTTGTTTTTATGGTTTTGAATGTTTACATTTTTGTATGAAAGGTACTATATACTGTAAATACAGTGTTACTTACTTACTTAAGATAGACAGTTTTACTTACTTACTTAAGTTTACTTTTACTTACTTTGTTTCAGCCAATTTAAAGTAACAGTGATACGCTCTTATTGGAAAGTGTACTGAACTTGATGCTAAGGTGATATTCATTCATTTGGTCAAGGTGGAATTGTTTTACAATTGTTCATAAACAACAACAAAAAAATGTGTTCATGTTTCGAAAACCAGTTGAAGTACTCCAAGGGGCACACGTACCCCCATTTGAGAAACATTGGTCGAGAGAAACCACCTTAAAACAAGTATGATGGTCCCTCCACCCTCTGTGGGCCTCTTCATGTGTGTCAGGCAGATCTTCAGCTCACTCTGGACGCCTCGGCTTCAATCTGATTGGGATCGATGGCATTTCGGATATCGCTCAAACCCAGTTATATAATCCCCCCAGTAAGGCAGAGATAGAGATAGTGGCACACTGGAGTTGGTCAGGGAACACAAGGTAAACTCCTCAGATGGTCCAGCATATGAGCGTATGCACCCTTGGCTTCGGAGATACAGTGATGTACTGTGTGTTAGAATGTTTTCAGTCTTCAGGGAAAAAGGGTGTGTCTTGGGAAAAGATTAGTGCTGTAAAAAATAAAAAATAAACGAACTGGGAATTGTTTTTAAGGAGAGCGCACGTCAGCAGAGAGATGTAAGCTTGTGCAACAGTGGGGCAAAAAGATTCAAGATTCAAAATTCAAGATTCAAGAAGTTTAATTGTCACATACACATACAGGATGTGTAGTGAAATGAAAAAATGGCGACGCCCAGCGTAATGTGCAACAGAACAAGACAAATATCACAAGTGAAGGGAAAGAATGATAATATCCACATTATTTTTATACAGCCCTGCTAGTTGCATGCTGTGTGTTTTAGATCAATTCAATTCAATTCAATTTTATTTGTATAGCCCTGAATCACAAGACAGTCTCAAAGGGCTTTACAGGCCAGATTATTATGGGCCAAAAGTGTTTTTGTGACACCTCCCTAGCCCAATAGCCCCACTAAGGGCAAGAAACGACTCCCTTAATCAACAAGGAATAAATCTTGAGGAGGAACCTCAGAGTGGGGGATCCCTCCTTCCAGGGATGGTTCAGAGTGCAATGGGTGTCATACGGGCATTAAAAACAGGGGTAACAAAGCATGACAAATTATAAGTACAAATAGTAAATGAAATAGTAATATTATGATGGGGTGCTGGCTGGAGAGCAAGCTGGTAGCCGTCAG
>PIJE02000984.1:92373-94873 GCA_002895965.2 Coryphaenoides rupestris | reverse complement strand
CCGTGTGCAGAAAATGCATTTTACATGCGTGTACTTTAGCATGGGAGCGATAATTTGCATAACACGCAAACAGGACGTCTCTGCCGATCCCGGTTCTCCGGGGACACGCATCCTTGCGTCATCATGCTGCTGCTTTTAATGTCATTTTGCTTTATTTTAACCTCCGTGTGCAAATAATCAAAACTCAATTGACACGTGCATCAGTCTGAATGCAAAGGACAGATGACTCACACACACACACACACACACAAGTGTACACACAAGCACACACGCACAGAAGCAGACAAACCCTCTCACACACACGCACACACACATGGACATATCCAAACACACTTCCATGCATACACACACACATACACACACACACACACACACACACACACACACACACACACATATCCAAACACACATTATGGACATGTCCAAACACACACACACACACACACACACACACACTGCCACCGTGTTTCCACTGATGTACCTCTTCATTGCCATCGCAATGTGTCGATGCTGGGCAACAAAAATCATATTTGGATGAAATGTCAACCACAACCCTAACTGCTCCTGACGTGTTGGTTGTTACCTTGCATGGTTGACACCACCGTCGGTGTATGAATGGGTGAATGTGAGGCAACTGTAAAGCGCTTTGGATAAAAGAGCTATATAAATGTAATCAATTTACCATTTATGGAGGATATCCTCGCACAATATCAGTTAACTGTTGGAATATTGAAGAAGTAGTAGCATCATTATTCTAAAACATCTAAACAATCTTTAATGTCTATTGCCCACACTGACCTTAAAGGTGTCCTAAAGGACCTTAAAGTGATTGAGAAGCAAAGCGTGAATCTCCTTTATATTATTTTAGACATGTTTTTCTTATTTTAGATATTTTTCATGATATTCAAGAGTAATATGGAAATGTGTTGAAATATCAAAGCGAATTTATAAAATAAAAAAAAATCAATGGTGAACTGATCAACATGGGCTCGTGTCGCGGCCCCCCTGCAATGGCGTCGTGGACCACCAGGGGGCCGCGGACCCCCCGGTTGAAAACCCCTGTGCTAGACTACGGTGTCAAATGTATGAACTCACATAGTGCTGATGGATCAGAAGAGGAAGAGAAACTACAATGCGTCGTCACTACAATACATGCCGTATGGTTCACAAGACCATACAAGGCCTTTGACAAACACCATATACACCTGAGCACCTTTAATATACAGAATGTATTCCATCTAGCCATCGCTAATAATGTATTCTATACCGAGAGAGAGTGAAAGATTCGCCGCCGCGCTTTTCTCTGATTTGCGTACCTTTTGGAGGCGATTTCGTCACGCAACCTTAATATTTGACCCTCTGTTGGTAAAGTGCACTCCAGTTGTAATTGAATGCCGGGAGTTGAAACCAATTGTAACAAGCACAGTCCAAATGTACAGGCGCTAGCCCCAGCGGTCCACAGCGAGCAGGGGTCATGTGCCCGGGGTCCTGAAGGTGTCTGCTGGCTGGTGAAGGAAGAGCTGGGGGTCACCATGGTAACGGGGGGTATCTGCTTTACTTCCCACAAGCGGCGTCGATGGAGTACGGCGCCTTCCCTCAATTTATCTTCCTTCGGCATCGTTGGATTTGTTTTGGCTAACTGCACCGTATATTTCACTATACCTGTCAACACTACGGGTTTGTATCATTTAGTATGGCTTGCGGCAGGGCTAATTGTATCTGGCCAGGATTTTCTTCACCTCTTTTTTTGTTTGCCTCTTTCTTCTCTTACTCAAGGCTGTCTCGGCTATTGTGCTCGGTAATAATGTGAATTGTATTTTCTTTTGAATCAGAGACACCTGCATCGAAAAATGATGTTCTTTTTCGGTGATGCTGGCCCTTTGTTCTTGGGTGTTATAGCTCTTAGTCCGCATGTGTCGCTTTTGTGTTTCCACCCCTTTTTTTCACCCCTTCTCTCCAGTGGCTCACTTCATACTCTCGAATTGAAACGTATTGAAAAGTACAATGATATGTTATGCACTAAGCCTGCGTGCTTTCAGGCATGGCAAGCTGTGTCTGAGGTCTTACCTTGGTAAGACCTCATGCAAGGTTCTTACCTTGCATGGTTGGCTATATTAAATTTACCATTTAATATCACGTTGTTATTATTACCAGCCGTTGACGTACGTGGCTCATAGAATGTAAGAGAAGGGAAATGCCGCTAACATTCATGACCTTCTAGCTACGTGGGCCCAACCAGGTGGCATGTACATTTCAACTGAACACACCAACCAATAGATTTGAAGTGCAAAAGTCCAAAAAGACAAAGTTTTCTTTTAACTTTCCTAGCAACACAGCACGTACAGTGTCCACTTGAATGCACCTCGCGACTCCCGGCCTTCCTGAACGGGAGGCCTGCAGGACCTCGGACGGACGTGCCGTTTGCAGACACGGATAAACACAGCAACAACAACAAGGCAGCTCGGGGTCACGTGTCGGCGTACATACATGCCCCCCCCCC
>PIJE02000984.1:77667-81631 GCA_002895965.2 Coryphaenoides rupestris | reverse complement strand
TCAGTCTTTCTCTCTCTACATGCTCTCTCTCCTCGTTGAATTTAGGTTTTTTCTATCTCTCTCTTCTATTCCCTCTCTCTCTCTCTCTCTCTCTCTCTCTCTCGCTCATCCTAAGTGCTCAGAAAGTGAGGCTAGCACTCAAGTTTGAGAATTACTGCAGATGTTAAATGTTAAATGTTAAATGGATTGTATTTATAGCGCTTTTATCCAAAGCGCTTTACAGTATTGCCTCACATTCACCCATTCATACACCGACGGCGGTGCCAACCATGCAAGGTAACAACCAACACGTCAGGAGCAGTTAGGGTTAGGTGTCTTGCTCAGGGACACCACGACACTTAGCTAGGTGGAGCCCGGGGATCGAACCAGTAACCCACCCAGATGCTGTCCTCAGTGCAGCTCGTGCTTCCCAACATGTCGGCCGCATATGCAATGAATGCAGAAGGCCTCCGGAGTGGTTTATTTAACAAGTCCGTCCTCGAGCACACGCTCCGTGGGCCCTCTGTTTGTTTTGGTCTTTCCCTCTTTTAGTCACTGATGCCATGCTGTAGACCCCTGAAGGGCTGTGACCGCCATTGGTTCAGCAGTTCCAGCTAACGCCAGTTGTTAGTGGCGTCACCATGGCAACCCAAGTTACCAACACCTCCTATCGAAGATGAGCACACTCTCGAAGCCTTTTCATATTCATCGTGGGCATCCTCAGCGATTGGATTGGAGCATTCAGTGTCGCAAAGCTACCCGACCCGGATTTTATATGTCACTTGTGCGTGTTGCGGTCTAACGGTGAGCATCGCGACCACTCTATTCGCTGAAGACGAACCGTCACATGCGATGTGTTTTGTAAAGGTTTCCGCAGCGTGGGCGAAACTCTGCATTCAGAGTTTTAGCGGTGATTAAGAGAAGGGAGACATCATCTGGACCGCTTTAGATCAGCTGGAGGAGTATGAGTTCATCAAGCCGGCTATCTCTTATTTGTTTCTACCCACCAGCCACGTGGGCAGCATTTTCATGTATTTTTTCTCTGTCCGTACCTCATCACTTGGAACAGCTGGTACAGCAGCTATTTTAACCCTTCAACCCTTCAATAGTTTTGCGGATTCAAATATGCATGAATTAATTATTCACCGCTCTCCTTCTCGCTCGTTGTTGCTGTTTACGTTTCCATAATGACCCGGTGTTACTTCACACCGTAACAGGATGCAATGAAGTGCGTGTCTTGGGTGTATAACTTAATTAGTTTAATTTCTTTGTCGGCTAGCTAAAAGTTACCCGATGAAGTGGCTAAAGTATTGAAACTAGTCGTACCTTTGATGCTATGGAGACGTGACTCATTACTGACAAATTCAGTTTGTTAAACTTCCGCACAAGAGACAAAGTACGCTGCGAAGCCACGGAGCCTGACGTATGGTCATACATATTCCATGGGTTTAGGAAGATGTTACCGGTCATGTATGACCGCCCAGCGGAGACAGTCAACTCCCAGACAGCCCCCTCCGATTGTGTCACGGAGTGTATCATTTTAATTGACTTTTTATACAAGCTGGGATAAGGCATAGCACACTGTGTTGGGTTAGAGATGCAGAGACACGGTGCACCGCTCCACGCCTCATGGTGCGCTTTTGCATGTGCTGTACAATCACCTGACGATAGCCTCCCTATAGTTGTGTGCTGCCCATGTGGAGAGACGTCCTGATGGTGGTAGCAACAGGAGCCAGCCAGCCAGCCAGCCAGCCAGTCAAGTCAGTCAACCGGTCGGCTGCATTGGCTGCTTCCGCAGGTTATTTTTGAGTTTCTCCTGGCGATTCTCTTTCTTTCCCTAGTGCTCTCTCTCTCCCTCTCTCTCTCTCTCTCTCTCTCTCTCTCTCTCTCACTCTCTCTGCCCTGCTTTCATGTGGCTCCACTGAATCGATTTCTTCCAGCATTGTCTCTAGCCTTTGTGAGCCACACGAAAGAGAGGGAAAGAGCGAGAGACAGTAGGATAGAAGGAGAGAGATAGATAGAGAGAGAGAGA
Organism: Coryphaenoides rupestris; assembly: GCA_002895965.2. Classification (NCBI taxonomy): domain Eukaryota; kingdom Metazoa; phylum Chordata; class Actinopteri; order Gadiformes; family Macrouridae; genus Coryphaenoides; species Coryphaenoides rupestris. The sequence continues at coordinate 79,620 of PIJE02000984.1, read as the reverse complement.
GAGCGAGAGAGAGAGAGAGATATGGATAGCCATGCCTTTGCGTTTGATGCAGGTTTCACACTTTCTCTCCCATCCAAAGCAGGGGTTTTGTGCTCACCGTGTTTGTTCCTTCTACTCTATCTTTTCCCCTTTTTTGTGTTTGGGAACAGAACCGCGCGGGCTCCGGGAGACTCGGGGGCCCGGACTATTCTATTCTCCTCGGCGTATTCCACGCCGAGGAGCCCGCGTCGGGCCCTCCTTGAACCCAGAGAATCAATCCCGCAATGAGAAAATAAATTATGTATTGAAAACCTCCTTCTCTGGCAGACTAAATGGTAGCGCACACCATGGGAGAGGGTTGCCCCCTGACACGGGTGAAAATAAATACACAGAGAGAGTGTGTTGTCGGTGGGAATAGAAACGTGTTCTGTCAGCAGCGCACCCCGTCGATGAGGGCCCGGGCCCCTCCTGTGTGTGTGTGTGTGTGTGTGCGTGCGTGCGTGCGTGTGTGTGCGTGTGTGTGCGTCTGTGTGCGTGCGTGCGTGTGTGTGCGTGTGTGTGTGTGCGTGCGTGTGTGTGTGTGCGTGTGTGTGTGTGCGTGTGTGTGTGTGTGTGCGTGCGTGCGTGCGTGCGTGCGCTTCCCTTTGAAGAACACTTGGGTAATTTTTCTTTTTCTTTTTGGTCTCGCCATCGTGGATCTCCACGGGCATCAACCTTAACTACCGACTCATACTTTGTGTGTTCTCTGTGTTTGAGCAGATTTCTTCCCCAATTCCTGTATCATCTGATCAGTGTGCAGTGTGTGTGTTTGGTGGCTGGTTTAAGCAGCCATACCTGACCCAAACATGGTTTTCCTGGGGCTCCTCCGAAGGACACTTGCAGGATGGTGAATAATCCGGTTTATTGTGTAATGTTATAAGTGTAATGTAAAATTAAATGAATGACAGAGCAGATGGCGCCTGCTAACATGAGAGCGCTCCCTGAGCGTGTGTCCCGATGGCTGGTTTAACCTGTGGGCCTTGATTAGGCAGTGCACCACAGGTGTGCAGCCCCACCCGGCCCCAGACTAATCAGTCAGGGCCAGGTGAGGCTGCTTAAACCAGCCACCAAACACAAACACTCCACACTATGTATTAATAATAATAATAATAATAATAATAAATGAGACTTGTATAGTGCTTTTCAAGAACCCAAAGTCGCTTCACACTGATGGATGGGGGTGGTGGTGGGACAAAAACAGGAGACAAACAGCACAAACACACAAGGATGGAAAAGGCAGAAAAGAATAGATGTGTCTTGAGGTGGGATCTGAAAATTGTGAGGGACTCTGAGTCTCTGATGTCTTACGCGAGGGAGTTCCGGAGCCTGGGAGCAGCCCTGGAGAAACCTCTGTCCCGACAACTGCGAAGGTTGTACTTGCGGGTGGGGGCGGAGAAGCCGGCTGAGGTGGATCTGAGGGACCGTTGAGGCGGTGGGTAAGGGGGGGAGCAGGGATATCAGTGAGGCATGGAGGAGCCAGTTGGTGAAGGGATTTGTAGGTGAGAACCAGGATCTTGAAATTGATCCGATGGGAGACAGGATGCCAAGGGAGGTCTTTTAGGACGGGGGTGATGTTGGTGCCAGGTTCCGGTAAGAGCTGGGTGGGTGGATGGATGGATGTAATGCCACACATCTGGAACAGATCTCTCTCGCTCTCCTTCTGCACCCGTTGACTGTCAGTGTAACTCGCAATGCGTTGGCTCCCATGGCGATGGTGGTGGTGGTGATGATGATGCAGAACACGTTGATGATGAAGTACACAGCACGCGTTGGAGAAAAACAGAGAGCTGGCGTTACTAACTGAGAAGCTTATTGGGAGATCCTGCCTCGGTGTTAGGAGTGTGGTCTCATTTTATATTTTCAGCGAGCCTGTCAAAACACATGAATACATCAGAATAATTTTTCCGTTTTTTGATGTCTTGCCGAGTAATGAAT
>PIJE02000984.1:65167-72667 GCA_002895965.2 Coryphaenoides rupestris | reverse complement strand
CATAAAAAAACCCATTGTCCGACGGAGGGGTTGTTAAGGAGAGCAATGAGTGCAGTCCGCTGAAACCTTATTTGAGGGGAAACAAAAAGAAGTTTTGTGCTAAAATCAAGGAAATACCAAGATCAGCATCATCAGCCACAGAGAAAAGGGAAATATGAAGCCAGGATGTGCTCAGCTGGATGAAGTCATTCATAAGGCACCATGCATAGGTTTAGATGAGTCCACTGATGTGTCTGACGATGCTCAGCTGTTAGGTTCTTCAATGAGGAGAAGAAAGAAAATAACATTTATTTATTATTAGAGCACATTTATAATCCCTCTGGTTCAATAAATATTGTTATATTATTGAATTGTACTTCATTTATGTGATTGAACTACATAGTGACAGCCTATAGATGTTGATACGATTCCTAGGCTACTTATACAGTATATGACATCATAACGCAAGTTAGACATTATGATCATCATCTACTAATGGCCCGGCCCGTCTGTCAGTTTTAAAAACCAAATGTGGCCCTTGAGACAAAAAGTTTGCCCACCCCTGGTCTAAGCCCATCGCTGCAAAGGGTCAATTGCTGTCTATCACCTGCTTCACCATGATGGTGCTGAGGTGCTGTGGTTCAAGCAGCTAATTTTATGCAATTCCTGAAACTAAAAGCACAGAACAACATTCCCATTAAAAAGCGATCAACGGCTCGCCGGTTCTGAGCCTAAGAAGTGGGTCTGTCCGAAGAGAGGTGGACGCGGGGAATGTCTGGGCAGTATCATGTCATTTATCATCATGAACATTGCAGGGAGTGCGCGCTACATAATAAATGGCTTAAAAAACGTAGGAAGACGTAAAAAGATGATGAACACTAATAATAATTATGGGCGTTCTAGACCCGAATGCCGGGGGCGCACTGGAATGCGGAGGAAGCAAGAATTCTGCAACACTTTGTTGAAATTGGAATTGGGATAGGAGAGCTATCCAGCGAGTGAGCACATATATCTATATATAGAGAGAGATAACAATATATGAATATTATCCAGCTATATATATATATATATATATATTTCCTGTGTGTTGGTAATACCCAGTGTGCGAGACGTGTGTTCTCGGGGCAGACGATCCACTGTGCGGGGCAAGCCGAGAAAGGTTATGAGAAAATTAATCAGTGTCTCTCTCTCCCCCCCCCCCCCCCCCCCCCCCCCCCAAACAATAGACCCCTTTATCTTCACGGAAGCCCTGCCAACGCAGCCTGGGAGAATGGGCCTGTGAAACCGATAGGCTCACACACTTACACATGTGCTCAATCTGTACAGTGGATCTGTACAATTCAGACACTGTGCGCTCCACACTTACATTCCCCAGCTCAGGCTGTCTTTCTGGAGACAGACAGACAGACAGACGGTCAGACAGACAGACAGACAGACAGACAGACGGTCAGACAGACAGACACACACACACACACACACACACGCACACGTTCACGAACACACACAGACATGCATGCTCACATACATGGCACTAAATCAATCTCTCATAGAAGAAAAAAAAAAAGGTTGCCTGTACACAGAGAGTCAATTGGTAGTCAATTGGTAGTGGACCGCAAATTGACTGCAACTGGTGGATTCTCAGGGCCCAGTCCCATTGTGGCGTCGGCGCCCGAGGGTGAACGCGAATAGCGCATAAGTTCCGAGCTGTCAGACCCGTGCATACCAAAGCCCTTAATGCGGCGCAATAACCGCGGTAACGGCCTGCAAAATAACACGGCGTGCGCGTGGGCCCTAAATCCTCCATGGGTGGGCCCCACGTCGCCACGCCGTGTGAGGTCAGGGCAGATGTTTAGCCCAAAATATCACAAAGCTGACGGTGTGACCGTATAGTGAACTCGTGTTCGCTTATCATGGCTGGCTTTTGTTGTACGCTACTGGTAGAGTCACGCATGCCTACTCGCGTTCACATTTGCACTCGTATCGTATCGTATCGTATTTGTATTGTATTGTATTGCAGCTTACACATGTTCTTCTGATACCTGACGTTGTCTGCGTGGTAATCTGCGGCAGAATGAATTGCTGTTAAGCGAGACATGTACACCTCGGTTCGTGTTCAAAGCACGGTTTCCCGTCGCTGCGTATCCCCCCCCCCCCGCCCCCACCCCACCCCAACCCGCGATTGACCTAAATCCTTAGAATATTTACCTGCTCAGTGTCTCGATTTCACGAATGTCTGCAGTTTATACAATCTGGCTGTGTAAACTCACACACACACACACACACACACACACACACACACACACACACACACACACACACACACACACACACACACACTTTGTAGAATACTGATGTAAAGCAATTTTCCTCCGCCATCCCAAATACAGACAGCGTTATTATATGCAGGCCTACTATGCATACCAGTTTCATTGCTTTTCCACTTTGCGATTAATATCTGTATTTTTTTATATTCTGCAATTAGTATAATATACTTTTTTTGTGTTTACAAATGGAAGAATATAGTATATACAGTTCACTCAGTTCATTGCAAACGTATAGTGCATAACTCATCACGTGAAATATTAATGAACACATTCAGATCATTATTTTTGTTGGTGATGTAATGGGATCGTGGAGTCGTCGTCACATTTGAATGCAGTTTTCGGCGTCGTTCATTATGGGGGCCATGGTTTTGATTATAGAGCTTGCACATTACTTACACACAATGTCGCATCGCAATGACCACCGCCATTTTGGAGGCGTAGGAGGAGCGTTGGAACGTTAGTTATATAGCACACACACACACACACACACACACGGATCGGGAAGAGGTAGAGAAGGGAGAATTCCAAATCTCTCACATATTGCTGTTGCGACCCGGATCAGGTCGTGGTCGTTCCTTCAGCTGCACATGGACGGGATGTCGTTGTGTTTGTCTCTGAGACCTCACAAACGCAGGTCAATAGTGTTGCTATTTTGTCTCTCTCCGATATATTGCGGAGCGGGGCACAACACTGCTCCCTTTTCCCCCCAATAACCTTGTAACACTGAGCAGTCGCAGTCGCTGGTGTGGGACACGGTGAACAGCATCGGAGTCAGCACGGCACACGGGCCAGGCAGGCAACGCGCGATTAATTTAGATTCCACCTTTCCTTGACACACAAAGACAATTCGGTGAGAGAATCCTTCCTCTGTGAAGTCTGCATGTGAACGGATGGGGTCTTTACTTCTGTCTCCCTGTCTAAAACTGAATTTGCCCCACACAAAGGAGAGAGAGAGAGAGAGAGAGAGAGAGAGAGAGAGAGAGAGAGAGAGAGAGAGAGAGAGAGAGAGAGAGAGACCTTCTGTCAAAATGGGGCAGTTCGGTGGCTCAACTCACTAAAGCGTGGCACTCAGGTTTGATTCCCGCCCGCAGCCCTGGGCCACATGTCATTCATTCCATCTCTCTTTCAGCCCACTTTCCTGTACTACCGCTCCTGTACTCTCCTGTCCATGAAGGCAGCTGAACATTATCTGTACATACTGTATATTTAAAAAATTGATATTTATATTGGATGTTGTTCTTCATGGTCATGTTCGTGTTACTCTCGCTCCGGGGGTCTGTGAACTGACATTCCCGGCTCATGGGAAGAAATTGTGTTTCATTAGACTGGAAAAACGCTAAAAAAATTATGAGCTTCTCTCAGCCTCAGTAACGTATAACCGACTGCGTAATCCATTATGTATATTTTTCACCCTTGCCGCTGTTATTACCGCTCATCAATGCTTTTGCAGAAATAAATACTCACAGCTAATGTTTGGAATGGATGTTTAAATGTCACTTTACCCCAATCAATGTTTATCGATATGGACATGGTTGCGCTCGGCTGCTCGCGCGCGCGTGCGTGTTCGTGTTCGCTCAGTGTCCTCATACCTGGCAACGTGCGTGGCATTTGTGCCTCGGAAGGCGGCAGGTGGAGACAACTCCCTCCAACGTTAGGAATTTGGACTGCAGTACCCATTTTAAACGCTCGTGACACTTGTGACGTACAGCACCTTTAATGATAACAAAAAACAGCTTTAATAAGACCTCCTGGGACAGTACTTCGTTTGACCAGTTGTAAAAAAAAAAGTAAACATTTTACTGGGTTCTGTGTGGCTCTCGCTGCTCAAGGTGGGGTGTGGGGGGGTGGGGGGGTTCAACCGATGCCCGTCTCTGTCTATTCCCGTTCCTTTTGCCCACCGTCGCTTCTGTCGGGACTAATCACTCGGAGCCGGTTGAGCACGGGCCGCCGCGGGGCATTGTGGCGTTTGTAGTCGCCTCGGCTTTGGGCTTGTAGCTGGTGGAGCGGCCTCTCTAATGATGCGGAAGAAACGGAATACAAACAGACTGGATGATTCCATTGAGGAAAGGCTACACACGCTCCAGGCCCTCATCAAGGCCACATCCTCTCCATGCATGATGTCTGTCTCTCTCTCTGTGTGTGTGTGTGTGTGCGTGTGCGTGTGTGCGTGTGTGCGTGTGTGCGTGTGTGTGTGCGTGTGCGTGTGCGTGTGTGTGTGTGTGTGTGCATTAGTCACAGTGACAGCACCTTGGGCAACATTTTTACACCTGCTATTACAAAGCTGCTGATGTGTTACATGCATGTAGGCTTGTTGTCTGGTACACTTCCACTATCAATGTGACACCAGTATGACGTACATGCTAAATGTGAATACCCAGTTTCCATAATAGACTGCTGGTAAAATGCATTCTCTTAGACTTTAAATAGTATATAATACTATATAATTGCGGGATACAAAACCTTGAAAACCTGAAAAGGTTGGCTAAATGCTTGTTTGCATGCCTGCTTACATATTGTGAATATTAGCCCTTCCTCTGCCATTTATTTGACAGATTTGAGTGACAGATGTCAAATAAGTGAGTACAATTGTATTTATACAGCGCTTTTCAAAACCTAGGTTACAAAGTGCTTCACAAATGGACAAAAGAACAACATTACCACAACAAACCACCCTAGGACCTAACCTTTGTCTTTAACAATCCAAGCGGTATTCCAGGTTATTCTGTGTGCGACACAATTGCCGATCCACCCAAACTGCCCCAACCTGATTGTGTGGGGAGTTAACCCGTGTGTGTGCGCACGTGTGTGTGTGTGTGTGCGTGTGCGCGCGCGCGTGCGTGTAAATGCACACATGAGTCAAGTGCATCTTGTTCAAAAACAAGGACTTAAGACATTTTCTCTCTTCTCTCTTGTCATTTTTCTGGCAAATTTGGGACTGACACATTTCTATACCTTCAGCGAATCATATGCTTGGCATCTTGGCGTACCCTGCACACAGTCATTCCTTGTCCGTCTCTTATCTTCAATTCAATTTACGTCTGATCCGCCGGCAAAACTACATCGCAGTCACCTTCCCCCTGTGCTGGATATTTAATACCGTGTGTCTGCATTCCTCGGAGCATTTTTTTGGGGGGAGGAATATGACGAAAGGCTTTGGTATAATTCACCGTTTGGGGGGCGGGGGGGGGGGTTGCGGGGCGGAAAGTGTGAAACGCAGTCGAGGTGCGTATCAATTAGGCCCATCTTTGAGAAGCGGTGACATGTTGTTGGCAGCTTTGCAGACAGGAGGAGCCCTGAGGAAAACAGGGCTTGTGGAGAACATGCCCGGGGCTCTGCGATAGAGGAAGCAGTGGTTCCCCGGGCTGTCATGGGAACTCTCTCTCTCTCGCTCGCTCTCTCTTTCTTTGCGCAATCACCCTTGTCACCCGCACGTCGAGCCAGGCCATCAACTCTGAAGAGGACAGTTTGAAAGTAGAACCTGTTGGATTTGTATTTTTTTTTATTTCTCTCCCTCTCCTTAAGTGTCAAGCACTTATACGCCAATACTTACTTAAGTATTGGTGGCGCCTGGCATTAGTCTGACGGTATTAAGGAGTCTTTGACCTGCGCTGCCGTTTGCAATCCAAGCGCACATGGAAACGAGGCATTTTTTTTCTCCCCAGGGTTCTCATGAGCAACAAGCTTCAAGTACAATGTCGTCTCTCAAGGGCAATCTGAGGCCCGACGTCAACCAACGTGATAATGGTTGGCGAATGGGCGCGGCGTAATGTACAATCGTCCTTTTAACAATTGTACACGTATTTGCCACGTATATATATAGTATATATAATGTCCAAACCATTACTCTCATGTCATTGACTTAATTGCAGGCTTCTCTCACGCATGTATATAGAGCTACATGCTCAAACAATTGCTAAATGCACCTTGCAAGCTAACTAATTGAACGGAACTCATTGATTAGCGATTCCGCGGGCGTCCAAGCATAAAGGCCAGTCTCCCTGAGCGCCCCTGAACTTTGGAATGCCGACTTGAAAGCGGGGAGAGACATGTGGTTAACAGATGGCTCAATCAAAGCAAGGTTGAGGAGACATAGATGATGATAACTTTTAACACGCATCCATTGGCGGGTCAGCGTTTTTCACGAAAGTGCTATATTTGTATGAGCAGTGTTGCCGGTTGCTGCAGATAGTTCCACATTTAGGATGCATTCCCGCTTGTTCCCATAAACTAATAATATGCTCGCGTAGGAAATGAACCAGTCAAACACAAAGTGTCTGCAGATGAGTGCCGATCCTTCTCCCCCGCTCCATCACGCGCTCCCTCCCCCCCTCCCTCCCTGGATGGCGGTGATGCAACAGTGCACCCTGCGAGGTGTGGACACCTGAGAGACGCCTCTGTGAGTCACAGAGACGCAATAAATAACACACACACATGCAGAGGTGATCAGGTTCATTGTCAGCGTAGTGTGAACATTCAGATAGACACTCCACCCATCTGACAAACAGATGTGTTTGTGGTATTTCATGCTCTCAAAATCCATATAGACTGTGTTATACTGCCACCTTCATGTGTTGCTTACCTTGAAGATCAGTGTTTTGCATTATGAGCTGAAGGAAAGTCAGATCTGAGCAAAGGTGGTCACCGGGAAACCCAGCGAGGTAGCCAACCAGCTAGCCAGCCAGCAAAACTAGCCAGCCAGCCAGCCAGCCAGCCAAGTAGCCTGTCAGCCAGGTAGCCAAAATAGCCAGCAAGCCAACTAACCAGACAGCCAGCCAAACCGGCCAGTCAGCCAGCAAAGTACCCTGCCAGCCAGCCAACCAACGAGCCAGCCGGCCAAACTAGCCAGCCAGCCAGCCAGCCAACCAACCAACCAACCAACCAACTAGCCAGCCAGCCTGCCAGCCAACCAACTAGACAGCCAACGAGCCAATCAGCCAGCCAAAACAACTAACCAGACAGTCAGCCAGCTAGCCAGCCACCCAAGCCAGCTAGCCAGACAAACTAGCCAGCCAGCCAGCCAGCCAGTCAGCCAACCAGCCAACCAACTAGCCAGCCAGCAAAACTAACCAGTCAGCCAGCAAAATTAGCCAGCCAGCTAAACTAGCCAGCCAGCCAGCCAGCCAGCCAAGTAGCCAGCCAGCCAAGTAGCCTGTCAGCCAGTCAGCCAGCCAAGCCAACCAGCCAGCCAACTAGCCAG
>PIJE02000984.1:55167-60167 GCA_002895965.2 Coryphaenoides rupestris | reverse complement strand
TACCGCTAACACAAACGACCCCACACACGCACACACAACACACACAAACACCACCACGCATGCACACACACGCACACACGGACCCCACACACACACGCACCGTGCACAAACGGCACGCAGTCCAACCAAAGTCCACAGTCTTTGAGGCGTGGCAGGGGGTTGTTTGAATAAGAGTACAGCGTGTTTGAAAGCACCAAGGCGGTGGATGCAGTATGCTTGCTTCTCTCCCTGCTGGTGGGCTGGGCTGCCCCTCGCTGATGTCAATATGGAACAGAGTTGTATTATCAACACATGATAATCAATCTGTTATTGTCTCTTGCCAAGCAGGCAGGGAAAGGTAGCATGTTAATGTTTTATATGTAGTATGAGGTGACACGATTGTTTCAGCCAGGCAGAGCAGACCGTATAGAAGAACAATACATATAACACATTTATTACTATTACACTAAGCCATTCTGGATGACATGAGGGGATGAGAACCTGAATGAGTACCTGCACACAATTATCATTTAAAAAACCTGTATGCAGGCTCGGTGATCACAACAAAGAAAAGGGGAGTCCACACACGATTAAAAGATAACATAAGATATGTATTATTTATCTAACCCTAACCAATATTGCAAAAGCAAAGACCAACCTGCCTGTGTGGGAAGAGAGATGGAGTGGCTGATGTGGTCCAACTTATGCCTGGTTCCTGTGCCCAAGAAGAGACACGCAAGCAGCCACAGTGACTACAGACCTGTGGCCTTGACCTCACATGTGATGAAGTCGCTGGAGAGGCTAATCCTGAAGCACATCCAGACTTCAGATACAGCTCACAGTCCAGCCACCTGCAGAGGTTTTCTGATCACTCTGCCATTGTGGGCTCTATCAGAAAGGGGCGGGAGTCCGAGTACAGGAGTGTGGTGGACAGTTTCGTGGAGTGGTGTGGACTGAATCACCTGCAACTCAACATCTCTAAGACTAAGGAGTTGGTGGTGGATTTCAGGAAGCAACCGACTCACCCGAAACCGGTCAGCATCAGGGGGACCGAGGTGGACATTGTCGAGGAATATAAGTACCTGGGTGTTCACATCGACAATAAAATGGACTGGACTAAAAACACAGAGGCCCTGTATAAGAAAGGTCAGAGTCGCCTGTATTTCCTACGGAGACTCAGATCTTTCAACGTCTGCAGGACCATGCTGCAGATGTTCTATCACTCTGTGGTGGCCAGCGTCATCTTCTACGCTGTTGTGTGCTGGGGCAGCAGGGTGAAGGCAGCCGACGCCAACAGACTCAATAAGCTCATCAGGAAAGCGGCTTTCTGTCCTGGGAGTGGGAATTGGAGTCTTTGGTAGAGGTCTCTGAGAGGAGGATGCTGAGTAAACTACTCAGTATTATGGACAACGCCTCCCATCCCCTTCACGCCACACTGCTGGCACACCAGAGCACCTTCAGCCGTGGACTGAGATTACCGAGGTGCACCACAGAACACCACAGGAGGTCCTTTCTGCCTTTGGCCATCAAACTCTATAACTCCTCCCTATAACTTCCCCCTACAAGACAATGAACACAGAAATATAATGTGCAATATTATCCCTCTACATCATGGGCACTTTCCCCAGTTTTACGTGCAATATTATTATTATTATTATTATTATTAATATTACTGTCCAACATCATGTGCGATACCCTATCATGTGCTATATTATTATTATTATTATCATGTTATCTATAAATATCATCTATAACACTACCTCTCATCTCCTCTCATCATCATGTGCAATATTCTTAATGTCATGTCCAATAATATTTCACTTCAATTATGCCAAATTGTTTTTGCAGTCGGAATATCTTACCTTGCCTACATATTTGTATATTTTAACTGTACATTTGTAAATCCTTTTATCATTCTGTTGTTTTCCATATTGTTTTATTGTACTGCGTCGCTATGTAACCTGGCACAAGAATTTCCTTCAGGATTAATAAAGTTCTATTCTATTCTATTCTTATGAAGCCTGCGGGCCAAACCTGCGCACGTGCACCACATCAGCTGACCACACTCTCAGCTCCGCCCACTGGCTCCCTTGCCAAGACAGCCAGGAGAACCCGTAGGTCGAGGGTCGTCACATTCACCTTCATTCTGTCGAGGCGCCTTTGTCAAAATGTGAACAAGTCTTAATTTGTCAAATTCTGTACCGTGTGTGATCACCCAAAGTGCATTCAACTTTTCTTCTTTCGTCGAGGATTCTTGTTTGACATACCGTTCTGGAGACAGAATGGTATATTCTTCAATTCTTCAAAAAAAATAAGAATAACGATATCCATAAGAAGTCGTTCTTAGTCGTATGTTCAGAGGCTCTTGTTACATTCTTTCTGCGTGCATTCCATTAATAAGGATTCAAGAGGCTGTAGATTCTCCAGATTCCTTATTAAAACCCAGTCACCAGATAGCCAGACAGACACGTTGAAACTTCCCCAACTGTTGTAATCTATATAGGCCTGTTACACAGAGAAAAGCTTTCCTGGCACTATAGCTGAGTCCCAGGAGGTGGTTTAGGGATTTTGTGAGTAAATGCAGACAATGTAAAACTCTCTCACACACACACACACACACACACACGCACACGCACAGACACACACGCACACACATGCACACACACACACACACACACAGACACACAGATGCACACACCCACACACACAACACTTCCACCTCTCCTGACACACGCTCTCTCTCTCTCTCTCTCTCTCTCTCTCTCTCATGGGCACAAAACCGCAGACACACACACACACCCGTGCGCGCGCACACACGCACGCACACACGCACACACACACACACACACACACGCACACACACTACGCGTTTGGCTCTACCACGTCTGCAATTTATTGCCAGCCACATTATTGTATTACAAGATGTATTCCCTCTCGCTGCTCCAAAAGTGTGTAGATTACAGCCAAGTGAATTTACTATCTGCATAGGCGGCCGATTGCTTGCTCTGACCAAGTGTTAGCCTATGTCTGTTTGAAGCCTCGCCCGCCTGGCTATTTACATTCCAGCACTAAGCCCTAAAAGAAATTATAATCGATCCGGGGGGGCCGTGATTAAGGGTCACTCCCATCACAAATTGAACGTAATCCCAGGCAGGGAAGACAAGGGCGGCAGAATCAGAATCAGCCCTTCATGGTGGAGGAAACGCAGCAACGCAATTAGGCGAGAGATATATTTCCCCACACTTTTATTTTTTATCACGTGTATCCTTTTAAAAACTTTGTTCGGGAATATATGGAATATTCTCTGTGTCATTTGGAGTTGGTGGTGCAGGTATGCTGCTCTGCTGAGCTGAAAGAATATGCATGCTTTTGCACACGTGCACACACACATGGACGCACACACGCATGGACACACACATGCACACACACATGGATGCACACACACATGGACACACACATGCACACACATGCACACACACACATGCACACACACATGGACACACACATGCACACACACACATGCACACACACACATGCACACACACATGGACACACAAATGCACACACACACATGCACACACACACATGCACACACACATGGACACACAAATGCACACACACGCATGCACACACACATGCAGATACATGTGCACACACACACATGGACACACAAATGCACACACACGCATGCACGCACGCAGACACACACACACACACACTCGTGCAGACTCTGCTGCTCTCTGCTGGGATGTGTGTGAGAAGAGCATGCGGGTGGGAGAACAAGAGGGTCCTTCCGTCTCATTCACAGAAATAGGTCGGCTGCATAGTTGAAGGCAAACTGTTGTAAAGCGTTTTTGCCAAAGGCGAATTATCAAAGAACTAAAAAGTGGAGAAAAGTGTGGAGGAATCATGGGAAGAAGATCACTTGTTCTCAGGGTCTTTATAATTGTTTCACTGTTTGGCGAGAGGAAAAAAAAAAGTTAATGATGCAATAAGTACATTTTCTTTTTTTTATGTGAAAACAGCATGAATAATAATGCGATAATCTAAGGAACTGTGAGATACTCTTCACAACAAGTGTTGGCTCCAGGCATTTTGTGTATATTGCCTTTGTTCTGAACCGCCCCCTTTATTTCCTCTCCTCTCCTCTCCGTGCTCGCTCTGCATTTAGTCTTTTATTTAGAATTCATACAACGTGTCAAATGTGTTTACACTGCTGAAGTGACGATCCCAGATGTTTTCAGCTGGGCATAAGGTTTATAGGTTTATAAGTTACCGTCTATTGAAATCAGGTTAGCCGGCCTCAAACATCGCATGCCCCCGCGGCATTCCGTGGTTAATGGTTGCAGTTAGAGGCTGCCACATTAGCGGTGTTTTAAGGACTACTGCTTCATTGCGATTATTGTTTCCGGTTTTAGAGGTATTTTCGTCTACCTGCTGCTTGCCTGCTTGCCTGCTGCTAGGCTCTCGGTCGCTCTGACGAGCTGCATCGAGGCAAAGTGGGAGTCCTGGAAACGGACTGGATCAGCTGGTAATCAACCAACCTTCCTCCCACACATTAGCGCACGCATCCACGCACGCCTGCACACACACAGACGCACACTCACACGCGCACACACGCACGCACACACACACACACACACGTTTGAAGTTTGAGTAACACTACATTTATGCAGACTGTGCACACACTAAAAATGTTCTCTACAACACACACACACAGACACACAGACACACATACACACACACACACATACACACGCACACACACACACACACACACACACACACACACACACACACACACACACACACACACACACACACACACACACACACACACACACACACACACAGACACACACATACACACATAAGCACACAAACACAGACATGCACACACACATACACACACACACACACACACACACACACGAATAAATACACACGCACATACACACACACACACACACACACACACACACACACACACACACACACACACACACACAACACACACACAC
>PIJE02000984.1:42667-50167 GCA_002895965.2 Coryphaenoides rupestris | reverse complement strand
TATTCGGAGCACGTTTCCCCGCACTTGGCTATCGACAGTGTTTACTTGTGGAAGTGACATTTGCAGCATTATTTAATGCAGTCGTTTACTGGCTATTGGGATGACCTTTTGCGGGCTGCCCTGGCAAGGGGCCGCGTTAAGCCTCTCGCACCCGCCACTCCTGACACCGTTCGATAGTCTCCCAGGGTGCTATTGATGAAGTTGATGTGTATCGCTGGCCTGCGAGGCTGGGAGGTGGGCGGGGGGGCAAGGGGCTAGCTGCCAGCCACCATACAGCTAATATGCGTGAGGTCATCGATCGGGGTCGTTCCTGAACGTGACTCGGCTGGAAGCGCAGCAGCAGCATGGTGGCTAGGGGGCTCGTTTGGCCGGCAGTAGCTCAGAAGGTAGGAGCGGTTGTCTGGAAACCGGATCCCCGGGCTCCGCCTCCTAGCTAAGTGTTGAGGTGTCCCTGAGCAAGACACCACCTAACCCTACCTGCTCCTGACGTGTTGGTTGTTACCTTGCATGGTTGACTCCGCCGTCGGTGTATGAATGGGTGAATGTGAGGCAACTGTAAAGTGCTTTGGATAGAAGAGATATATAAATGCAAGCCACTTACCATTTTACAGACAAAGTCATTATTCAGACTTGCACACCTGAGCACACACACACATGCACACACACACACACACACGCACACACACACACACACACACACCACACACACACACACACATGCACACACAGTCTGTTGACAGTGATGGAAAGTGAGAGCAGACGGATAACAGAGGAGTAAGTCTGTGTGAGCCGCTTATGTGTCCGTGAGCTGCTCTTGAAAAGGTGTGAGTCCTTTATGCGCCCACAGATAACCATCCGGCCCCCACCCCAGCCCTCCACCTTCACCTCCACCTCCAGCTTCCTGTATTCTGAGAAACCTGCATTTTAGTATTATTCAACTCCAAAAATGCCTTTTGGGCAGCATCATATGCACTATGCCGTTCAAGGCAGTGCAAAATACTATCGGAAATTACATTCATGAGCGAGCCTTTTCTACTCTGTTCTCACCCTCTCTCTCACCCCCCTCTCTCTCTCGGCTCTCTCTCTCTTGCGCTCTCGCTCTCTCTCTCTCTCTCTCTCTCTCTGTGTTGATATGAGGATTTGATGATGCATTTATTTATGATGTTCCCTGGCCCTGCTGTGATTAAAAATATATATATATTTGTAATTATTTTGAAATAACAGTTTTTCTTGTTCACTCCCATGATGGATGATTTTCAGCCTATTGTCTTGATATTAGCTGCGGAGGAAAAAAACAAAAAACGCATTACACGGCACGCAGTGCATGCTTGGATACACTTTCTCCTCATTCTCATTAAAATAATCCGCCCCAAAGAAGCAGTGACTAAAGCGACAAGTTTTTGTTGCTGTGGAAAAAAAACCAACGTATAAAATGTTTCCGGCGGGCGGACCGGAGCAGGGCAGAGAACTGCGGTGTCACCTCTGGACTCATAAACGCGATTCATTGCGTAAAGTGAGCAATCGGAAATTATGATACATTGCCTCAATCCATCTCCATGGAAATATTAATCCCCGAGTTTAAATTAAAACTATTTACACTTGACCCCCTGACGCTGACGTAAACAAACCCATGGCCCCCCCCCCCATGTCACCATGGGAACATATTGCAGCCAGTTGGCGTTCCGTGCGACCGCCGGAGTTTTAAGAATCTAATCCATCAAACTGATGGCCAAACTGTTTCTCAACAAAAATAAGAATAATATAGTTTCTCTGTGGTGCGCGTTATGTACTCCTGCAGCGTGGGTGAAGTAAGTGGTAAGATAAGGTTAGAATAGAGGGTGTTGTTCTGTGGCATATAGAGCACTTATGTTTTTACACAGTCGCCGTGGAGACGGATGGAGTCTCACGCATGAGTCACGCACACACACACACACACACACACACACACACACACACACACACATTACTACGCACACACACACACACACACACACACACACATTACTACACACACACACACACACACACATCCACACAAGCACACATGTGCATACACACACACACACACACACACACACACACACACACAAACAAAAGCACAGACATGCATACAAACACACATCCAGACATGCACGCACACACACACACACACATACAGTAACCTATTCTATCTTGGCAATATAGTGTGTTGCCGTGGTTCAGGTGCTAGTCTGAATCACCCTGGGTCTGCGCCGTAATATAAGCCTTCATTAGAAGCCACGCGTCAAAGAGAGAAAATAACAAAACAAACGAAATGCACACAACAACAACAACAACAACAACAACAACAACCTCTTGGGCCAAACGGAAAGTCTATTTACACAGGTGATTCCTCATGGTTAGCGACAGGTTTCCAAAAGCCTGGTCGCTTATTGAACGTGTGCTGGGGGAAAGAAAGGAAAAAATAAAAAATAAAACATGAAAGTGGATTTCACAGTGCTGCACACACACACACACACACACACACACACACACACATCACAATGCACCTCCACATCCACATGCACCCTGCCCCCACCACCCAACACCCACACACAAACACAAACACACACACACACACACCAAAC
Organism: Coryphaenoides rupestris; assembly: GCA_002895965.2. Lineage (NCBI taxonomy): Eukaryota > Metazoa > Chordata > Actinopteri > Gadiformes > Macrouridae > Coryphaenoides > Coryphaenoides rupestris. Next base: position 47,561 of record PIJE02000984.1, on the reverse strand, counting down.
ACACACACACACACACACACCCAACACACACACACGCAAACACACACACACACACACACACACACACCCACACACACACACACCACACACACAACACACACACACACACGCACACACACACACCCTCCCGACCCTCTCTTCTCCTCTCCCCGCGATCTCGCTAACCCCGGGCCGAGGGTTCAATAACTGCTTATTACACCCATCTACCACTTTATGACCCGGCCCCCCCCTCCCCTCAACCCCCCGCCCCCCCCCCCCCCCCCCCCCCCCCCCCCCCCCCCTCCCCCTCCCCTCCACTCCGCCAGCTCACGGTAACTGTTATTGAAAACACCCCCCTGGCCTGCCGTAGATCATACCTGAGCATCGGGTTACGGTATGCTCTGTCAGATAAGCCTCCCTCCCTCCCTCCCTCCCTCCCTCCCTCCTGCACGTCCACCGCTCGTAGCTCGTAGCTCGTAGGGGTATCGTCCAGGTAACATTGAAATGGCTCACGCTAATCTAATATCGGCTCGGGAAGTGAATTGTTTGGACAAAACCCCATTTGTCTTTATTGCCCCGCTGTTGCCTGGAAGCTCACACTACGGCCCAGTCTGCTGCTCCGCGGTCGCCTTCCTCCTCCTCCTCCTCCTCCTCCTCCTCCCTTCTCCGTCTCTCCTCGTAACGTTTTGGCCGCTCTAACGGACGGGGTTAAGTGGGAAAAAAACAGGATTGAGTGTTTGGTGAAGCCGTAGAATGTGTGTGGCCGTAGAGGCGGGAAGGGGAAGGGAAACGGATTGGGCGTGCGGGCGTGCGGGCGTGCGGGCGTGCGCGTGCGTGTGTGCGTGTGTGTGTGTGTGTGTGTGTGTGTCCAGCCCTGTTAATCGCTCGCCGTGAGGCCATGGAGCCTAGCGGTTGTCCAGCAGATGGGTGGTGAGAGGGCAGACAGTCAGGAAGAGATCTAAAGAGAGAGAGAGTCATGGGCCATAGAGAGGTGCGGCAGATATGGGTTTAACATGGAGATAGCGGTCACACACACACACACACACACACACACACACACACACACATGCACGCATACACACATGTATTTTGTTGTCTGTACTTTTGTGGTGTGTGTGGTGTGTGTGTATTGTGCACGCGGGGTGTATTTAGCAGGCCGCGGGCGGTGCCAGCTGACTGGGCCGATGGTGTGGTGTTGTCTGTGCAGGGAACGAGGTGTTTGACGGGTTTGGTAACGGCCTTCGGCTTTACATTACTTTGACCACGCCCGGTGGCCCCTTGGGGCAGTAGCCGGAAGGGGCTTGTCTGCCGGGGGCCCTCCCAAAAGAAGCCCCTGTGGTCCGGGTGGGTATGGTGCAGGGTGTGGTGTGGTGTGTGTGTGGTGTGGTGTGTGTGTGTGCTGTGTGTGTGTGTGTGTGTGTGGTGGTGTGTGTGTGTGTTGGTGGTGTGTGTGTGTGGGGCGCCTGGCGTTACTGTCCTGCAGACAGATCCCAAGCATTTAAGTCCCAGAGAGCAACCCATTGCCCGAAGAGCGGACACTGTTCCCCTGATCTGGTTGGACTTGCCCCCCACCCGGTAATGCATCTTCCCGTATACAGTAGATGAGGCCTGCGTTGACACTTATTATGATGCTAAAAGTAATGTGTGCGACACTTGACCTGGTGGGTCAGTTGTGGTTGGACACCGTGTTGCCAAACTGGCTCGGGTTTTAGTGCCTAAACATTATCCAACATTATCCCCCCACCCCTCATTCCTGCACCTCGCCACCCTCACTGTCCTGCGCTGACAATGGCACCCAATTTATGGAGCAGAGGCCCCTTTTTGCAGTGGTGGTGGTTCCCACTCTAATTGTGTTTTGACTGGCAAAGTGATCATAAATTACATAAATAACAACCTCCAGAGTAAGGAATATGACGGTGCTGTTTTTGCCTTAATGCGTATTTTGGCTGGGATCAAACCGGCGCCCTGAGACAGCCCTGAAATGTTAAATGACGCTGCCCAATTTCCATTCATTATTCACTTTTCTAATTAATGCAGGAGAATGGGGTGTGGAACACACAAGGTGCAGTCTGTGGCAGGGTTAGATAGGAATGCAAATTAACGTGTGAATGAGGAGAAAAGAAAGACAATTCCAGTAAAAATTGATTTTCAGGCCGTCTCTGAAGTGTCTCTCTTCTTGCAAACAATGAATGTTTCAGTTATCTTTGTTCGGCAATTGAGTCCACATTTCCTATGCACAAGTATGCTTAATTAATTAAACGAATAAAGGACTATGTAAACCATAATGACTAATTAAGACCATAAGCGGGAGAACAGAATAGGCTTGAATGTTTGACATCACGTTCAATAGTGTCTTTGTTTTACTTTCTTTCTGTTCTTTTAGAACAGAAAGAAAGAATTAGCCAAAACAACTTTCTGAGTGTCATTTTGTTTCTCTCGGTATCTCCTCTATTAGCCTCGCTCTCTTCCTTGACACCAGTTTGTTTTCGTGTGAACAGCGGGTGAAGCCATCTCATCCACACACACACACCACACACACACACACACACACAGCACACACAACAACACACCACACACACACACACACGCCATACGTGGTCCTCCTCAGTACCACCATGCATAACATCATCTCATGTATCTCCCCCCCCCCCCCCCCCCCCCCCCCCCCCCTCTGTCCTTGTGTTGCAGTGTGTGCCGGTACGGCGAACAAGCTGAGCACGCTGTCGGACCGGGACCAGCAGTACCGCACCATGAGGAAGTACTATGAGAACTGCGAGGTGGTGATGGGGAACCTGGAAATCACCAGCATTGACCACACCAGAGACCTCACCTTCCTGAGGGTAAGGAACCCGAGCCACCGTGACACAGGACCATAAACAGACATACTAGTGGGCGGAGCCATACCGTCAAAATCGTACATCCCGATATACATGTAGGTCATTTAGTATCTTGAAAACGTTATACGCATATCACGTCTATGTGAAATAACCACATGGTAAAGTCTATTTTTGTATAGTCTATTTGTGTATCTGTGTGAATGAAGTACTTGACAAATGAAAAGTGCTGAGTATTGCCTCACTTTGTTCAGAACTTTAGTGCAAATAATAGAAGAGCTATAGAACAGTCTGTTACATTCAGAAAACGACACCACTTTACTGTAAAAATGCAGCCTTTGAAAACCGGGAAAAAGCCGACACTTATGCCGTATCACGATATTACGATGTCCAAAATAGGATATCTACTCTCATAAATCTAGGCTCATAAATATCCCTAAATCCATATTATATCGATATATCGGCCAGCCCTAACGTATACCCATCTGACCCAACATTTTGGATTGTTGTTCTCTTCTTCTTCTTCTTCTTCTTCTTCTTCTTCTTCTTCTTCTATTCTTGTGGTGGTGATGTCGCTTTCTTAAAAACACACACACACACACACACACACACACACACACACACACACACACACACACACACACACACACACGCACGCACGCACGCACGCACGCACTCACTCACTCACTCACACATCCCGAAATGCGCAAAACGTGCGGACGCAAAACGTCTATCCTGAATGTCCGGTGGAATTTACATTGCCACACACTGAGCCTGAGTCAATTGTTAGCCAACAAATATTTTAAGTATTTTATTAAGTGATTAAGCAACTTTTTTGGTCGATTACATTCACGACTTATTATATATTCTTTCTTTGTTTCACCTTGATAGACCTCGCCCTCATGTACAACCATTACACATGAGGATATTAATTTCTATATCAACCCAGGTTCCAGTAGGAATCATGTGCGATGGCCTTTGTTACACTTAATTACACGTTTTAATTAAACTTTTGTAATCTGATCACAGTTGGGACATTAACTGTCAGGTGTGGGGGTATTATTGGATTTTGTCACATTTGTGAACCGTGCCCCATGCTAGGAATTTAGGCTCCAGGCTCCTGGCATGCATGGCTTACTGCCGTGACAATTTAATTAAATTCAGTGAAAACGTCACATAAGATCAAAGGATGCATGAATAAAGTGCTCGGTCCTGCACTAAATGTAGTATTTTTCAGACTCAAATTTAAATGTTTGTCATATCGGACATTCGACAATGATTATTGAATAATGCAATCCTGTGTGAAACTTTTTTACTTACTAAAGAATTTTAGACAACAAAACATCATTATATTTATTTTTTAATTATTTTATTGCTTCTGCTAAAGGAAACCTAGTCACAGCTTAAAAATGCACTTTTTACATGCATGATCCAACTTTAAGTTTGCCCTATGTTCCGCAAACTAATCCACTGAGTTGTTCAGAACGTGCTCTGCAGACTTTGGAATCACTGCTAACCTAATTCAACCTTGCTGGCCACTAACTGCTCCATGCTCAGATCTTGTTCCACCAATCAACAGGAAGATTAAGTGACCCCACAGCCAATCATATGCAGATAGAGTGCCGGCTCTAATCACAGATAATCAGAAATCCTCACCAGTTTCCCTCTTTGCGCTGAGTGGCTGACTGATTGTCATCATCTTATTCTCATTAGAACAAAAAAATAAGAATCCAAAAGGCATAATTCTTTCATGGTCAGGCAGGGTCCAAAATTAACTTTTTGTACCTGCCAGAGCGGATAAATCTACAGGCCTCACAATTGTTTTAATATTTGACTCCGATTTGTATTTTTACCTGCCAAATGCCAAACATCAAATCTATCAGCCATTGGTTGGTGGCCGGTGGTAATTTTGGACCTGGTGTTCAGGAGAATGTCCATCTTAATGATATATTGGTGGCATGTTCCTTGTACATGAATGCAGGAGGTTATTTGTTTGTATTGAAGTCATCACGATTATAGACTGCATTGACGCAGTAGCAGACTGGGTTTTTCAACTGGCTTTGTGTAATTTCAATGTGGGT
>PIJE02000984.1:22667-37667 GCA_002895965.2 Coryphaenoides rupestris | reverse complement strand
TCGATGAACGGCTGTCGAAGGCCAATCGAGGGACATTACATACATACATGCATACACACACACACACAGAGACACACACATGATTGCCCTAATTTAGTTATATATCCTGTTACATCACGTGCCCTTGTGTTGACGTGTGGGGCTTCTGATGGTGACTGTTGGACCAGCTTTGAGGTTATGCAGTGTTTTCTGAAGATGGCGTTGAGTTGATTTCTGGTTGAACGCGCATGGCAAATGTATGTGTTTGTAACTGACACACACACACACACACACCACACACACACACACACAACACACACACACACACCCATTGTGATGCCACATACCTAGCTTTGCTGCGAACCCACCCTGACTCAGAATGAATTGGGCTGGAAGCAATCAACCCTGTGTGTGTGTCTGTGTGTGGTTTGTCTGTTGCGTGTGTGTGTGTGTGTTGTGTGTGTGTGTGTGTGTGTGTGTGTGTGTGTATGATTGGTGTTGCATGCATGCATGCGTGTGTGCATGCTTCGGTGTGTGTGTGTGTGGGTGTGTGTGGTGTGTGTGTGTTGTGTGAGTATGCATGTGTGTGTGCATGCATGCGTGCGGTGGCGTGCATTGCTTCGGTGTGTGTTTTTATGTGTGTGTGTGTGTGTGTGTTTGTGTGTTTGTGTTTGTGTGTGTGGGTGTGCCAAGGGTCACGGGTTGATGGAGTCTAAAGCTGTTTACGAGTTGACTGACAGATACATTTTCTCTGTTGGTCCGAATCAGCTGTCGTCGTGCCCCTCCTCCCCTCCCGTTCTACTGATACACGAGGGATAAGGTTGCGTCTCTCATCTCGGTGCATTCACTGTCCACTATGGATGATACTAAATGGGCGTCTGTCTTCTACCATGGTCGACCACGTGTGCAGACGATGGAAATGAAAAGCTATGGGTGGGCCGACAGCAGCCATGATCCTCAATGTGTTGACCTTACATTTTACATGACATTAGGGCATTTGTCAGCATGCTTTTATCCAAAGCGACTTACCATAAGGAGGTAAATTGCTTGTTGAAAGGAGGACAGCAATATATCACTGTGGTACATTAAAGAGGCTGTTTTCGAGCTCATAGATAACGAGGGTAAAAGAACGAGTTTAATAATTACTAAGTTGCGCCTGCCTTATACAGCCATCTCGAGCACAAATTACCAAACATCTACATTACTAGCATCTACATACTAACAATCTAAGAACAAACAATATTGCCTAAACAGAAGCTATTTATATAATTGCCAAAGATGTACCAAAACACGCAATGTGAGTGGCTCGGGCGCTCCAGATGGAGAGGACCTGGTGGTCCAACTTCTGTCTAATCGGACAATGCAAGCAACCCAAAAAACCTAATCAATCAATCAACAATGCAAACTGAATCAATGCCACGTGAACCATGAGAACAAGTGCCAACGCGTCGGGATGTGGTTCACGGAGACGGAGACGAAGAGGAAGGATGGGAATCAATATTTGGGCCCGCCCAGCGCCATGCTGCCTGTATTGTAGGCGCTTGAGGGTGTGGGCAGCAACGTGTGGGGCAGGAGAGGCGGCTGGGGCATTCCCACGGTCATGACGTGCACAGACGATTGTAAGACGACGGAGATGCCTCGATGTCCAGCCGGCAGAGCTTGGACCAGTCAAAGCCGTGGCATTTCATGGAGGCCGGATGTGGACAGTGAGGCCCGGCAAACAACGGCGAAAACGCAGCCGCCACACGAACATGTGAAAGCCTGCAAACATTAGACGAGACATTAGCGGGCCGGGTTGATTGTGGGCTTGCTGCGCATCGCGACCAGGAGTGGAGCGGCTTGGGAGGCAGTGCAAGCGGCGGGCGGAGGGACGCGGCGTCATGTGGGCTGCATTGGTGATTGTCTTTGGAACCAATCGTACAATGAGCCAACCTCATAGTTCTTGTGGGACGCGGCTTAGAGCAAGGCCCAAAACAGAGAGGGAGAGGAGAGACGAGGAGAGAGAAGGAAGCAGAGACAGTGGCAAATTGACGCAAGGACAAGAGACAAATCAACACTGAAAAACAGAAAACGACATGTGGCCTGGGACTTGGACAGAATGTTGGGAGTACCGTGCGCTTGGGGGACAAAAACATCTGCGCCTGAATGTAGGGAAATGGGGGGAACGTATGCGATGGGCCAACCTGATCAGCAGCATCCACATATATGATAGTGTGGGAGAAAGCGCCTGCAGTAGAAAGGTGCAGGACTGAAAAGCAATCTTTTGGGCTGCGTAGGAAGAAGAAAAGTACACCGCGATTGCAAATCCCGAAAATGCATAGGGACCCCAAGAGAGCCGAAAGCTGTGGGGGGAATTGTACAAAGGACAAGTAATGAGCAAAGGGTGTACAGCGGAGGATGATTCAGCACCTCCGTGACCAGAAAAAAAACACCAGAACAAAGCATTCCTAAGCGAGAATCCGTTGCCGGAAAGATGAAACTCGCCCCGAATGCAATACACGTGGAGAGGCGTAAAAATGAGAAAGCAAGTGAGTGGACGCCTGCACTGGGGCTGGGCTGGGAATCACTCACGCGGCAGGAACGGGTGCGTGGAAAAGGTGGGCGTCGGATGAATGGGCCAGATGAATATAGGCCACAGCACAGCTCCGCGCCTAGTGTGGGATATTGGAGGCGCTCGCATAGAATGGATCGAGATTGAGCTGGCCGGCAGAGGGCACGGATGGGGGCGTATGCGTCAACACACACACGCACACACACAGCACACACACGACACACAACACACACACAACAACACACAAACACACACACACTAGATGTACAAACACCAGCAAAACCGAGACACAATAGGCACGGAGAGGGGCGGGAAGCGGAGGATGCGAAGAGGGGGGGCGGGCAACAGCGACGGGGGCGTGGGGCGAGCCCCTGGCGCCACCGAGCGAAGGGGCGGGGGGGCCGGAAGGCAAGACACGGAACCGACCGGCCGCCGGACGGGGGGGTGAGCGGGCAAGGGGGGACACCACCGCGGGGGCATGGGAAGGGAAGGTGCAGGCAACGGAAACACGGGGAGAAAAGGCGCGAGAGAAAGGTGCAAGCCCAGGGACCAGGGAGCGGCCCGGCCGGCGCAACCCACGAGCGGTGGGGGCAGGCAGGAGGAGGGAGGGGTGAGGGGGGCCGCCACGACCGGGGGGGGCCCAGGGCGGACGGGGCGGCCCAGCGCCAGGGCACAGCGAGAACCAGAGGGGAGGGAACACGGCCAACGGGGCGCAGCGCACGCGAACCCGGCCGGAAGGCGCCCAAGGGCGGGTTAGGCAGGGCATGGCCGGGCCAATGGAAAGCGAGGAGGAGGCGGGGTGCGTCGAGAGGGTGCGAGGACCCGGGGCCGGCAGTGAACCGGGGCAGGGGACGGGGGGCCGCCCGCGCCGGCGGGCGGAGAGCCGTGGGGAAAGCAATAGAGCAATAGAGCCGTGGGGAAAGGGATTCCCCCAACCTCAGCCCAACCACTTGCGACACAGCTTTCAGCCAACCCTCTCCCTCGCTCTCGTCTGTGTTACTGAATTTTTTAAGTCTTATTTTTCATTTTGGTGGTTAGCAGGGTCCCGACTCACTTCCTCTCCCTCTCTCGCTCCCTCCCTGTCTCTCTCTCACACCCCCTTTTCTCCCTCCCCCCCCACCCACACACCACCATGCACTGTCCTCTGTCGTGTTGATCTAAAGTTATGGAATTAACTGGGGGAGGTGGGTGTGGGGGGGGGGTGGAGGGGGCGCTAATTGCAATTGGCAATCCTCTCTGCGGCCCTGGACCCTCCCTCCCTCCGTCCCTCCCTCCCTCCCTCCCTCTCATCTTCCAGGGGTCCAGGGCCGCAGAGTGGATTGACAATTGCAATTAGCGCCCCCTCCACCCCCCCCCCCCAAGTTAATTTCCATAACTTTAGATCAACACGACAGAGGACAGTGCATGGTGGTGTGTGGGTGGGTGGGAGGGAGAAAAGGGGGTGTGAGAGAGAGACAGGGAGGGAGCGAGAGAGGGAGAGGAAGTGAGTCGGGACCCTGCTAACCACCAAAATGAAAAATAAGACTTAAAAAATTCAGTAACACAGACGAGAGCGAGGGAGAGGGTTGGCTGAAAGCTGTGTCGCAAGTGGTTGGGCTGAGGTTGGGGGAATCCCTTTCCCCACGGCTCTATTGCTCTATTGCCTTTTTTTTTTTTATCCTGCTGCAACTGACAGTTCCACGGGGGGCCGTAGAGTCCTCTCCTGCAGCAGGGGGCGCACCATGCCACCCTGTGAGAGTCGCTTCAAACCTTAACATAACCAAACGCGCTGAATTCCAGACCACTCAACGAATCCTCATAGTTGCTCAGTCGACCTGCTCTCTGAATCATTTTAGACCACACTAGGACATGTTATACTACTTTTAGCTTACTTGTGTGCTTGTCTTGTGCCTGTGTGTTGTCTATCTCACATGTTCAAACACAAACAACTTGACACACACACACACAAACACTGCACTTCCTGGTGTCCTCAGCTACGCCCGCCAGTGCAGTGCCGATTCCGTGGCGGATGGGGGAACGGGCTGGTTGCCTGCAGGGTCCTCGGCAATAGAACCCACCCTCAAGTGTGAAGTCGATCGGATGAACGGCTGTCGAAGGCAATCGAGGGACATACATACATACATGCGATACACACACACACACACACAGACACACACATGATTGCCCTAATTATAGTTATATATCCTGTTACATCACGTGCACCTTGTGTTGACGTGTGGGGCTTCTGATGGTGGACTGTTGGACCAGCTTGTGAGGTTATGCAGGTTTTCTGAAGATGGCGTTGAGTGATTTCTGTGAACGCATGTGCAAATGTATGTGTTGTAACTGACACACACACACACACACACACACACACACACACACACACACACACACACACACACACACACACACATTGTGATGCCACATACCTTGAGCTTTGCTGGAACCCACCCTGACTCAGAATGATTGGGCTGGAAGCAATCACCCTGTGTGTGTGTCTGTGTGTGTGTTGTTTGTGTGTGTGCGTGTGTGTGTGTGTTTGTTTGTGCGTGTGTTGTGTGTGTGCATGCGTGCGTGCATGCCTAGGTGTGTGTGTATGATGTGTGTGATGCATGTCCTTTGTGTGCGTGGTGTGCATGCTTCGGTGTGTCAGTGTGTGGTGTGTGGTGTGTGTGCTCGGTGTGTGTGTGTGTGTGTGATGTGTGTGTGCATGCATGCGTGCGTGCGTGCATGCTTCGGTGTGTGTGTATGTGTGTGTGTGTGTGTGTGTTTGTGTTTGTGTTTGTGTGTGTGGGTGTGCCAAGGGTCACGGGGTGATGGAGTCTAAAGCTGTTTACGAGTTTGACTGACAGATACATTTTCTCTGTTGTCCGTCAGCTGTCGTCGTGCCCCTCCTCCCCTCCCGTCTACTGATACACGGTGGATAGGTTTGCGTCTCTCATCTCGGTGCATTCACTGTCCACTATGGATGATACTAAATGGGCGTCTGTCTTCTACCATGGTCGACCACGTGTGCAGCGATGGAAATGAAAAGGCTATGGGAGGGGCCGACACCAGCCATGATCCTCAATGTGTTGACCTTACATTTACATAACATTGAGTGCATTTGTCAGATGCTTTTATCCAAAGCGACTTACAAAGAGTACATTTGTTGAAGGAGACAGCAATATATCACTGTGGTACATAAAGAGCTGTTTGCGAGCATTCATAGATACGAGGGTAATAGAACGAGTTTAATAATTACTAAGTTGCCTGCATATATAGCCATTCTGAGCACATTACCAACATCTACATTACTAGCATCTAACATACTAACATCTAAGAACACACAATATGCTAAACAGTGCTAAGTGCTATTAATAATGCCAAGATTTACAAACACGCAAGTTAGTGCTCGGGCTCTCCAGAGTGGAGAGGACCTTGTCCAATCTTCTTCTAATCTAGACAATCAATCAACCCAAAAACCAAATCAATCAATCAATCAATCAACCAACTAATCATCCCCTTGAACCATGTAACAATGCCAACGCGTCGGGATGTGTTTACTGAGACGGAGACGAAGAGGACAGTATTGAATCAATATTTTCCCGCCATGTCCATCTGCCTTATTTATTCGCTTAGCCGCTTGTTGGTGTTTCAGCAACGTGTGGGGCAGTAGAGTCTTGCTGGGCATCCCATCGTCATACGTCATGTCTCACAGGACTATTTAAGACTATCTTAGATGCCTTCGATGTCCAGCGGCAGCATCTTACCACTTCAAAGTTCCTGTGGCCATTTTTGAGGCGATGTTGACAGTGTCCTGGCGAACTACGGCGAACGGCAGCCACACGAACATTGTAAAGCCTCAAACATTAGACGAGACATTATCGTGCCATGTTTTGATTGTCTTGCTTCGCATCGTACCAGGAGTTGAGCTGCTTTGATGGCAGTTCAAGCGCTGGGGGGTATTGTGACGGTCATTTGTCTCATTTTTGTATTTTTTTTAAACAATTACAATGTTAGCCAACCTCATAGTTTTTCTTTGTACTGCTTCCGTAGAGCAATTGCCCTAAAACATGGAGAGAGAGAGAGAGAGAGAGTGGGGAAATTGAGTCATTCAGACTAATGGACAGATAATCACATAAAACATAAAGGACATGTGGCCTGGACTTTACAGAATGTTATTATCGTCGCTTTGTACAAAAACATCTGCCTGAATGTAAATTGGGGAACGTTGTCAATTTTCAACCTTATATCTATCAATCCACATATTATAGTGTAGAAAGCGCCTGCAGTTACTGAAAGGGTGCAGGTACTGAAATAGCAATCTTTCTCGTTTTAAAGAGAAAAGTGCATCCGCTGTATCAAATCCAAAATGCATAGGGACCCCGATAGAGCCGAAAGCTGTGTGGAAGTTTAAAGTACAAGTTATCAAAGTGTACAGCGTAGGATTATCTCAGCCCTCTGTACCAGAACAAAAACACCAGACAATATGCATTCCTTATCTAGTAATCCCGTCCTGAAAGATGAACTCGCCTCGTAATTCAATACACGTTGAAGTGCTAAAATATAAAAGCAAGTGAGTTTACTCTCACTTTGGCTTGGCTGGGATATCACTCACGCGGCAGTAATCGGGTTTGGTTTTGAAATTGTTGTCTCGGGATATATGGCTCATGAATATTAGGCACAGCACATTCTCATGCGCCTTGTGTGATATTAGTTAGGTCTTCTCGCATAATAATGATCGAGATAGCTGCCGTGCATATTGCACTTGTTTTTCGTATTGTTCAACACACACGCGCGCACACACACACACACGCACACACACACAAACACACACACACATTAATTACAAACACCAGCAAAACGATGAACAATAGGCCGTAGAGGTGGCTGTAGCTTAGGAGCTAAGAGTGGTTGTCTGGCAACAGGAAGGTCGCTGGTTCGATCCCCGGGCTCCGCGTAGCTAAGTGTCGTGGTGTCCCTGAACAAGACACCACCTAACCCTAACTGCTCCTGACGTGTTGGTTGTTATCTTGCATGGTTGACACCGCCGTCGGTGTATGAATGGGTGAATGTGAGGCAACTGTAAAGCACTTTGGATAAAAGCGCGATATAAATGCAATCCATTCACCATTTATCGTCCCGTCCTGCGAACCCACTAGCTTGGGTTTTTTCAGTCATTAGGATTGAGGTTTTATTTTTTGTCTCCACTACCTGGTGGTTTCCCATGTCTGACGGTGCTTCCCATCGCCAGTTCACAGCGATAACCAGAGGTGATTGAACACGTCCACGGGGCGCATCTCACGCTAACCCTGCCTGAGTCGCCCATGGCTTTTATGCATCATGCCGTGCCAAGGAAAGGAGGAGGAGGCGTGTGCGGCGATGATGGTGGAAACCCTGTGCTTCTGAACCTTGTTCAGTGTGAGCTGTTGGTTGCCTCCCGCGCCGTCTGTCTGTCTTTCCGCCCGCCTGCCCGCCTGCCTGCCTGCCTGCCTGTCTGTCTGTCTGTCTCACTGTCGCTCTGCTTGTGTTGCTGAATGTCTCCATTATGTGCAATCAAAAGCAAAGTATCCATGTGCTAAAAAGTATATTCATTACTTACGTTGTAATGCATTATATATGATACGATGTACAAGACAATGTTGTACAGTGCGATAATCCAAACTCAAATCTACTAACGACCCGGACATACAGTATAAATTATATTAATATTGGAAAACAATCGTGCGTAATAATAAATAAAAGAAGCACTTGCCGAAGGATTTCACACACAGGCGCGCGCTCCACCAACCCACACACACACACACACACACACACACACACACACACACACACACACACACACACACAGATACCTCTCCAGCTGTCTGCGTCCACCGGCGTTGTCTGGGCTCAAATCTTAATGTTCTCTATCGCCTCCATCGATCTCCTCTGTCACGCGGAGAGCCACCGAGCCACCGCTCACTCTGCAGAACAGCACACCTCTCCCTCCGTCTGCTGCCGGCTCTCACGAAGATTTCCCAAGCCTTCCCATTGTTTTATTTCCGCTATTTATCTCTCTTTTTCAAGTTTTTCTAGTCTGTTTCTCTGCCTAACCACCCCCCCCCCCCCCACCACACACCACACACACACACCCCAAACCCTTTTGTCTTTATATATGGCCATAGTGTACTCTCTTTCTCTATACCTCTGTTTTAGCCCTTCTAGCAACGCTTAGATTAGTCAGTAGAAGTCAGTTCCTAATAATGTTTTCGTAGTTTTTCTATTCTCCCCGAAACATATACTGTATAGGTGCGTGCCAAAATGAGCGCTGTGTAACTCGAACAAAATGGGACAGTACATCCCAGTGGGTCTTTATTTTGAGTTTATTATTCATATTATTATTAGTGCTGGACTGTGGTACTGGCGGAGAGAAATAGTGGAGCCAATAATAACCAACCAACAGACTGCTGATTCCTGGCCAAGCAATACTACGTCCATTCGTTTCTTTTAGCCAGGCAAGTCTTTTTACCGCTGATCACTACAATCACTGGCACGCCTTCAAAAAGCTCAAGTCAAGTGCGCGGCGATACCGATGCAATTGTAATCTGCCCAAATGTAGTTTTTTTCCCTCAATGTATTTCTTTCTTTGGCTGTAAAATACTGTTTTTGCCGGCTATTGTTGTATTACGCGTACAATCCTTAAACCCCTCACACATTCTCACACTCACTCTCTCACACACACACACACACACACAATCACACACACACACACACACACACACACACACACGCCCACACACACACACACACACACACACACACACACGTGTGCATAAACACACACTTCCCCGCTCACGATTGGCTAGTCAGTGTTTGAATAAAAACTCATTAGGATTACATAGCCATTTAGCTAAGTGACACGGGGTGTAATTGTACCATCCATCAATCGCGGCATAATAACACAGTTGGAAGAGCTAAATGTTGATTAGCTCTTGGCCAATTTCACTAGTGGGCATCCGGGAACAAATAAATTGCCAGGAGAGTGTGGTGTGTCGCATTCGGAAGGAGGTGTTGACCCACATGAGGTCAAATTAACTTGTCGGGGGAATACGGAAAAAAGAGAAATAGCCTTGCCTAATGACGGATAAAGTGCGGCTATCTGCGCTCCGTCGCCAGTGGCCCGGGCCCGGTTTCCTGTAGGAAGCCAGACCGTCTCAGCACGCAACCCTACTCTCCGGGACTGATCATGAATCATCTCTCCAGCTGTGGAGAATGGACTACTTGTCAGGGTGGCGTCACTGGGGGTTGAGCGTTTACTGTTGCCTTTCACCGGTGCTGGTGGTTGAAGATCCCACGGGGGAGCCCTTCACCTTGCCTGTCTGTGTTTCCTGCCAACTGCTCCAGTTTCCTCCTCCTCGTCCTCCTCCTCCCTCGATTTGACTAATCACCGACCCTAAATGGTGCGTAGGCTGGATGGGGTTATGCTGGGTGTGAGTCTACTGTATGTGTGACAGCAAGTAATGGGATTGTCATCTCGTTTGGATCATCCTGTTGCTGTCACACCCATGGTGAACTGGAATTGGTTCCAACTCTGATTACAAGCCTTGCACAGGAATACATAAGGGGTCAGATGGATGCTTTGAACGCTGTGGGGTGGATGGGTTGGTAATTGTCCCAGCTCAAGGTCATTTAAATTAAAACTGTGACACTATGTTCATCAAGCAATCCTGGGACATGTGAAGATCGGTTTTAAAAGAATGGACGTTACTCGTCGTCCACACTCGGCGTTCAAACAGGGATCTCCACCTGGAGGTGGACAAGGACGGTGTCAAATGAGTTCCTGTGCCTGGCCCATTTATATACTCCAACTTATTCCGTTGGTGACTTAATTCTTCTTGAGTTAATCATTGATTTCCCTCTTGTCCACTTAGATTATCCACTTAAGGTTTTTTTTTTTGTAGCTGTCTTGTCTCTCTTGCTTCCCGGAGCAGCTGCCCTGTCTCTCTTCATACCTGTAATGACTATTCACCAGTTTGGCTCATTAACAGACATCGTCGGAATTACTTTAGCTTGGGGGCCCCGGATTCCAGCCAATTCCTACCTTATTCATTTGTGGGAATGTGACCAACATTCTTGTGCTGGATTATGCCATCCTTATGTAGAATAGGTAGTGATCACAGTTGATACCCCAAAAACAACACAATCCAATGATCCTTGTACTGAGAGAGTGAAGTTAGACGATCAGAAATGGTCGTCTTTGAAGGCAACAGGCTAATGATGGATGACAAGGGAGGCCAGCAAGCACACGTTTACGACGGAAGCTTTGTTTGACCTCCTTCGTTCCTGAAAAACAGAGAGCTGGCGATGCTGCTTTAATAGAATATATAATATCCGTGTGGCATGAGGGAGTTCGTTGAGGTGGGTGGACAAGACAAAGGGAGAAGAAGGAGAAAATAAGAACACTAAAGTGAGACACTAAAGTGAGACAAGGACACAGGCAATCGGGGTAGACATAAAGGAAAATAATGGGCACAAATTGGAGAGACTCTTTGAGAGTAATTATGTCGTATTTTTTTTCCAAACCATGAAACCATTGTTGGGAACTAACCGTGTTAGAATCCTACGCATGTGAACAGCCCATGTCGTCATGGCTAATGGAGCAACCGGAACTGTAATTATGTCAGCGTTTGTCTCGCTCCTCACATTACTATATCGGTCCAGGGAAAATTGCTCTTACTTTTGTTAATAACTATACCGTGTGGATAATAGAATCCCAAATCGCTCCCATAAAAACCGGATGAAGGCCAGGGCTGTGTCGGAAAGTAGTAGTCGACCAAAAAGGTGAACCACGAGAATAAACGGAGTGGGCGTATGTGGGGGCGTGTCTAACATCCTCAGTGCAGGATTAGGACTCAGAGAAGCCAATTGGATAAGACAAAAGAAGTCGATATATTACAGGCTACACTTGGACTCCTATCGAGAGTTGCTCTACTCTTGCAGAAGAAATACAGTTCTGCTTCTCTATTGTAAGAAATGTACAATAGAGAGAGCCATGTGATCATGTAATGTCGCGTAGTGGTTAATTACAACGCATTACAACGCATCCAGAACGCAGCAGCACGCCTCGTGTTCAACCTACCTAAATTCTCCCATGTAACCCCCCTCTTCCGCAACCTCCACTGGCTCCTGGTAATCACTCGCATTCGATTCAAGACACTGGTATTGACTTTCATGGCTGTCAACGGAACCGCCCCTTCCTACCTCCAAACATTAGTCCGACCCTACGCCTCAGCCCGAGCACTCCGCTCGGCAACTTCTGCCAAACGACTGGTACCGCCTTCACTAAAAACAGCCAAAACATCGCTCTCCAAGTCCCAACTCTTCACCGGTTCTGGGCTCCCGCAGTGGTGGAATGAGCTCCCGGCCTCACTGTCTAGGACGGCCGAGTCGCTCGCCAGCTTCCGCAAGAGACTCAAGACCCACCTGTTCAGAGCCTTCACTCTGGACTCTACATAACCCCCTCCTAACAAGAGGACTCAAGGAACCCAACCTGTTCAGAGTTCACCTGGACTCTACATAACCCCCCTCCTTAACAGAGACTTCAAGACCCACCTGTTCAGAAGTTCACCTGGACTCTACATAACCCCCTCCTTAACAAGAGACTCAAGACCCACCTGTTAGAGTTCACCTGGACTCTACATAACCCCCCTCCTTAACAAGAGACTCAAGACCCACCTGTTCAGAGTTCACCTGGACTCTACAGAACCCCCCTCCTTAACAAGAGACTCAAGACTCACCTGTTCAGAGTTCACCTGGACTCTACATAACCCCCTCCTTAACAAGAGACTCAAGACCCACCTGTTTAGAGTTCACCTGGACTCTACAGAACCCCCCTCCTTAACAAGAGACTCAAGACCCACCTGTTCAGAGTTCACCTGGACTCTACATAACCCCCCTCCTTAACAAGAGACTCAAGACCCACCTGTTCAGAGTTCACCTGGACTCTACATAACCCCCCTCCTTAACAAGAGACTCAAGACCCACCTGTTCAGAGTTCACCTGGACTCTACATAACCCCCCTCCTTAACAAGAGACTCAAGACCCACCTGTTCAGAGTTCACCTGGACTCTACATAACCCCCCTCCTTAACAAGAGACTCAAGACCCACCTGTTCAGAGTTCACCTGGACTCTACATAACCCCCCTCCTTAACAAGAGACTCAAGACCCACCTGTTCAGAGTTCACCTGGACTCTACATAACCCCCCCTAGCACTAACCTGCATGTTTATATGTCTTAACATTTATTAATGGCACTTAGCATTGTTGTTCGTTCTCAGATGTTGTATCATGCTTAGAATCGCACACCTGCCCAGCTACTTATGCAGACAACTTGGCAATTATGAAACTCGTTCTATTCGTCTCGTAAATATGAATGCTGGAAAACAGCTCTATTCTTATCTTCAGGTACCACAGTGATATATTGCTGCCTCTCCTTCAACAAATGTACTCTTTGTAAGTCGCTTTGGATAAAAGCATCTGCCAAATGCCCTAAATGTAAATGTAAATGTAAATTAACTCTAATCTCAAATACAGTAGTTCTACTCTGTTATTGCACAACTTCTGGGGGGAACTTCTGTTTCATACGGAAGTATGAAAACTTAATTTGGATGTGGATGAAGTGGATGAAGCTTTCAGAAGGGGATGTGTTGGGAGTGTTGCATTTCTGCAGTGGCCAGTCTACAGAGTGCTGATT
Organism: Coryphaenoides rupestris; assembly: GCA_002895965.2. NCBI lineage: Eukaryota > Metazoa > Chordata > Actinopteri > Gadiformes > Macrouridae > Coryphaenoides > Coryphaenoides rupestris. The sequence goes on along the minus strand of PIJE02000984.1, from coordinate 24,438 downwards.
TGAAACCTTTTACAGAAACTTGTTGTACAATTTACTACTGCTGGCTGAGTTTGTCTTCACCTATTCGGCACTTACAGATCCACGCGTCCAGCGAGATGATTGGTTAAACCGAATATGAAGCAATATAAAGTGAAACGCCCCGCTCACCCAGATTTGGGTGAGCGGAGACTTTAGATATTAAAGATACTAAAGTCAGATTTTTGACGCTCAGTAACAATTAACATGAATTAACCGTAACCCTATCATTAAAAAAAGATTTAGCATATAAGGGACATCACATTCCTCCGCCTCCACGTATTAATTGGACGACTCAGTCTCTGTTTCCCCATTGAAGTTCAGGCACAGCTGCCTCAACGTTTCCCGCCCCATGTCTGCCATAAAACTTTAGCATCTTCATTATAGAAGATAACAATGGACAGTTTAACGATCTTTCATTTTATGCTAACGAACGGGCGTATGTCGGGTGTGTGCATAGCTTGCAAGAACAAGGTCCTGACAGATTGATTGTCATGTCATTGTCATGCTGTAGCCGGTGTGCTTGAAGGCAGATAAGTGGGACATTATTTATCTGAAATAGCAATATGGCTGCCGTGTCACCCTGGCCTACTGGGATTACAAGGAATAGATGACCAAATAAACACAGTCGCCACTTGCAACGCTAACACCTTGGGGAGTGGCCATATAAGTGTGTCGCGAAAGGCGGTACACGTAAGGCGGTACACAATAATCTGAATATACGCAATGTTCGACGCCACAGTAGGTGGCCATATTCCCCTATTGTTTTAACACCAGTGTATCGGTACAAATTCATGTTAACTCCTGGCCCAAGTGTGTGTTAAATATAATTAGTTCTTTGCATCACTGAGTACTTTGTCCGTGTGCGACAAACTTAAGCGTGGAGTGTGTATGATCGGTGGCTGGTTTATGCAGCCTCACCAGCCCCAGTCTAATCAGCCAGGGCCAGTTGAGGCTGCATAAACCACACACACACTTCACACTAAGCCACACATGTCCTCTAGAGTAATGAGTCGTCACCCGAGACAAATCATGACTCCATATATCACCCATATGTCACCCAGCCCACCAAGGTGGACGCCAAAAAATAAAAAATTAAAAAGATAAGAATGAGAATGTTCATCACCGCCACACCACTTGACTTCTCCTTCCAGCCGCCCTACACCCACCAATACTCGCGGTCCACTTTCCCCCACTCACCTGCCCTCCCCCCAAATTTATAGAGCCATGAGGCCCATCAACCTTTATGAGCTAATAACGGAGCCAGGGGCCATTAAATGTGGCCCCCTTGGCACTCCCAAGGCAATGCTTGACGATCTCGTCTGGCTACTAAAAGGACTTTGCGGCGGCAGTGTCAACCGGCCCCCTGCACCGCCGTGGCCACCCCCTCTGAGCCCCCGATCCCTCACCCCCCACCACCACCCACCTTCGTCGCCCCCCAGTCAAAGTTCTTATTAGCTGGCATCGACACTCTGAGCCCAGCGTTCCCGCAGGCCGGTGACCGCCGAGCCGTTTGAAACTCAGAAGAGAGAGAACCACAACCACCACCACCGCAACAACAAAGGAACAAAAAAAGACCCCAGGCAACACATTGTCCACTCAATTTATCGAACGCCGGAGTTCTCCAGTCATTCATCGACTGCATTAAACGTGTGTGAGAGCGAGACAGAGAGGGAGAGGGAGAGGGAGAGGGAGAGGGCGGGAAGAGAGTGTTTTATATGAAATTATTTGTCATACACATTTTTTTTTTTGACGC